>JARQOD010000857.1:0-120338 GCA_033576555.1 Oophaga sylvatica
ATACAGCTGTACGCTTTTTCTGATTTTCATATTCTGGTGTTATCCAGACTGGGCATCTGACCGTGTGTCTTACTCCTGAAATATATACGGAGAATTACAATTCCCCTAACACTGTATATAGCAGTATGCTACTGATAGAGTATAATTTTTCTGATTTTCATATTCTGGTGTTATCCAGACTGGGCCTATGACCGTGTGTGCTCCTCCTCAAATATATACTGAGATTTACAATTTCCCCAACACTGCATACAGCTGTAAGCTACTGACAGAGTATACTTTTTCTGATTTTCATATTGTGATGTTTTCTAGACTGGGCCCCTGACCGTGTGACTTACTCCTGGAATATATACGGAGATTTACAATTACCCCGAAACTATATACAGCTGTACGCTACTGATAGAGTACACTTTTTCTGCATTTCATTTTCTGGTGTTATCCAGACTGGTCCTCTGACAGTGTATCTTACTCCTGAAAAATATATGGAGAATTACATATCCACCAACACTGTATGCAGCTGTATGCTACTGATAGAGTACACTTTTTCTGATTTTCATATTGTGGTGCTATCCAGACTGGGCCTCTGACCGTGTGTGTTCCTCCTCAAATACATACAGAGATTTAAAATTAACCCAGCACTCTATCCAGCTGTACGCTACCGATACAGTACACTTTTTATGCTTTTCATATTCTAGTGTTATCCAGACTGGGTCTCTGACCGTGTGTCTTACTCCTGAAATATATAGGAGAATTACAATTCCCCCAACACTGTATACTGCTGTATGTGACGCACACCACATTGGTGGTACCAGGGCTATGGGGTACTCGGAACCGAGCCCATGGAAGTCTATGGGGAATGTCACTGGCAGCAGAGCTCGGTCCGTGGCCCTGGCGGTCATGCAATGGGGTATATTTACAGGGGATTGTAGTTATAGTTCGTGACGCCACCTGTGGTTTCTGATCTAATTGACCAGCGCTGCAGGGTAGATCTCTGAGGGGATGTTATGGCAGCTAGGTGTTAGGTCCCCACAGGTGGGACTGGTCCCTCAAAGTCTATGGTGGTGATGCAGGGTGCAGATAAGAATTCAGTCACACACAATGCAATCTCTTTCCATACCTTTACTTGTAGATGTTGCAGGTATGTCCCGGGAAGCTGGTTAGGTTGGAGAATGCACATTCAGGAGAACTTTGAGCAGGTTAGAGGCCTCCTTTATCCCTTTAATGTGTGTGAGTACAACTTGCATAAAGTCAAGTGCAACTCTTTCAATAGCAACTGCGCCTGGCCAATATTGTGGTGGAGCCTTCTATGTCTCTGATTATCAGATGTTGAGAGAACTAAGTCCTTACTTTTGTCGTGCACTTGACTCAAAGTCCCCGTTCTCCCTGACTCCGTTTACATATCGGCGCTTAGGGCTACCTTCTGCGACTTGTAGTCCAGAAAGCCTCCAGTTTTCTTATTACTAGGCGTGAAGCACTAGCAACGCTTCGGACCCCGGTGTCCGGTTAACTGAGTGAGGGTGATTTGTCCCTTTGTCACTCTTACTTCTCCACTCGCCCTTCGCCCTGCTCTCGCTCTTAACATAAGCATGTGTAGCAAGCGTGCCAAGGTCAGATTTCCTTCAGTGCTCACTGACCTGTTCTCAGTTGGCTCTTTGATATAACTGCTGTAATTCCTTTCCTTTCTTCTTTCTTAGGAACACGGGCAGCTTGTTCTGAGTAGCAGGTTAAGGGGTAGCTCTGACTAGGCTAGGATGATTCACTTCACCCGTACTAGCCTCCACTTTCTTGTCAGATGAGCTACACAAGCTCTGTGTGGGTTCAGTCTTCTCTCCTCTCCCTCCAAGACTGATCTGATTGGAATCAAGATGGATGTAATGTATGTAGTACAGTTCATATAGCGTCTTGTGCTTGGGTGCGATGAAAACACAGGAGTCACAGGTTTGATATAGAAAAGTCCTGTATTACTTCATACAAGTTGGCAGAAATAGTCACACAGTTTGCAGACACAGAAACAGGAGACACAGCAGGCCAGAGTAATCCAAGCTCAGCAATCACTCTCCAATACAGATTCAGGATCTTCTTCTCTGTTACCGTAAGTCCATGCAAACGTGGGTCTTTCAAAGAGCAGGGTTCAGAGTCCACAAGTGCTTCAGAGTTCCTCAGTAGGAATAGCTGGAGTACAAGGTCCAAGGCTTACAGGAGTCAAGTCACAGGTTCACTGCAGGCTAGATTCTGAAGCACTGATTGCTCAGCTGTGGCTGCTTAAGAAGCAAAGGAGAGAATCAGGGCGGGAACATGCAAGCTGGAAACTCCATTTTGACTGAGGGCAAGATAGCTGCAGCAAGACAGAAAGTAAAATGGCTGACGAACAAACTGAGTTTCAGGAATATATACATAGAACCTTACATTACTCCCCCCTTAAGGACAACCTCTGGATGACCTCAGACCAGGCTTGTGTGGGTACCTCTGATGAAACTGACGGAGCAAACGAGGAGCATTAACGTTATTGACCGGTTCCCATGAGTTGTCCTCCACTGGGTAGCCCTGCCATTTAATCAGATATTGTAACTGATTTCTATACAACCTGGAATCTAAAATCCTTTCCACCACAAATTCTTCCTGACCATCGACTAGCACTGGGTCAGGGCTAGGAGAGGAACGTCCAGGAAACGTATTGGGTGTCGCAGCCTTTAGTAGGGATACATGAAAGACAGGGTGGATTCTCATAGTTCTGGGCAGTTGAAGACGACAAGTGTGTAGCCCTGGTGTTAGGCACACGCAGTACCCTGGAGAGTGTGTGGAGAGACAGCAGTTTAATGCTCAATACCCATTCACTCAACATACACTAGACACACCCTTAGGGTAGTGTAGTTACTTGTGAGGGAGTGGTCAGTGTATATTTGTTGAGTGATTAGAGTAGTCAGTTTCCTGTCTTCGGACAGAGCAGACGTGTGGAGTCTAGCTGGGACTTGGAGGGAGGAAGCAGTCCAGCCTGGTTCTATCATCAGTTCAGCAAGTGGAGGCCAGTAAGGGCGAGATATAGATCACCTCAGCCTGGTCAGAGCTGTACCTCACTTGAATACATTGACAAAGAAAGAAGAGCTTAGTACAGAAATACTTCAGTCTCCTGTCCCAAGGACAGTGAAAGGTTCAGAGATGTGCTCCTGCCTAGTGGATAACTGAGAATCTGTTAACTAACTCTGAAGGAAGAGAAGAAGGGAGTGACTATATGACTTTTTGCAAGTGTGAGTGTTTATGCTACAAGCGAGGACAGGGCGAAAGGCACAGTGGAAAGATTATTTGAAAAGTGCTTTTGGATTGAAGAAGTCCTGCACATTGTAACCGGTCACTGGGGACCGAAGGATCACTATTAGCTTCAAGCATAGTGGTAAGAAAACCAGAGACTTACCGGACCTTAGGCCGCGGTAAGCAGCCCCGAATAGTCGGTACGTAACTGGGGTCAGGGGGAGTGAAGACTTTGAGCCTGATCAGCAAGATAGGAATTCAGCTCTCTCACAGGAAGGCTCCGACCACAAAACTGACTGGGCAGTACAGCTATGGAATAGCTGGAGTTATAGAGGGAACTACGCTTCATGCTGGTTGTACTCATCGTTGTGAAAGTAAAGGAGGCCCCTAACTTGTCCAGCTGCTATCTCAAAAAACACTCTCCTTGGATCAGCCTCCCTGTGACCTGCCTGAACATCTTACAAGTAAAGGTATGGAAAGACGCTGACCGTGTGAGACTGAGTTATTTACTTGCATGCCTGCACAACCCTGCTCTAACTACCGACCTGAGGGAAGAGTCCTACCTGTAGGGGACCCGACATCTAGCTGCCTCACCATCCCCTCAGAGATCTACTGCAGCGCTGGTACAAATTACCAGAGACTACAGGTGGCGTCACGAACTGTATATATATCCCCTGTAAATATACCCCCCAACATACGCCTGACCGCCAGGGCCACAGACCGAGCCACCGCTACCTGTGACATTCCCATAGACTTCCATGGGCTCGGCTCTGAGTACCCCATTGCCCTGGTAACCCACAATTGTGGTGCGTGGTCGAGACAAAATTTGGCGTCACGAACAGGATGCGAAACTCGCAAAATTGCGAGCCCTGTGTGCCTATGGAGTTGTTTTTGTGAAAAGGACTGTTTGCACTTTTGGCGCCAAAAATCGCCATCTTTGTCGCCATATTCGCGCCCTCAGGCGCTGGAGAAGAAGGTGGGCGTACCTTCGTGGGCGTGTACCCCCCAGTGGCGCGAAGAGAATGCCTGCCCTCTCAAAGTGCTATTACAACATGCGATCCTGCCCTACAGCAAAGGAGGTCCGCCTCCTCTTCACCTTCCCTGCGAGGAGGAGGAGACGCAAACCCCGCCTCCACGGAAGAGACCGGATGTCTCTGGAGGAAGAAGAGAGAATCTTTTGGAACATCATGGAAGCAGGACGTGTGCAGCCGAGCAGGGAAGCGGAGGAAGGCAGGCCCCGTGCCCCAGCCAAGCTGCCACCAGCATCGGAGTTATCCGTGGTCCTGCACCTGCAGCAGGCGTTGCTAGAAATTCAGGAAGAAAATGCACGCCTGAAGAAGATGGTCCAGCACCAACCTGGATTTGAAGAGATCGAGAGACGCCGGCGTACCCTGGAGCAGCGGAGGCTGTGGGACGCGGTGATCTCTCCCCTCAACGACCCCCCACGATTCGAGTTACCGAAGATTCTGCTGCCCAAGGCGAAGGAGCAACCGGAGGCTGCCCCCGAGAGTGCCAATCCTGATCCCACCGGTGAAGCGGTGGAGGCGAAGGAGGTTGAGGAGGTACCGCCAGTTCCGGAACGCCCGCCCGGCCAGGAGGCCGCAGCAGATGATCGGTCCCCGGCAGGGACACCGGAGGGGTCCTGTCCGTCGTTACCAGACGTCGACTGGGACGAGATGGCGCGCCTGGATGATGTCGCCTACACCGCCCAGTGGGAATATGAGTGGCAGCGTCGTGAGGAGAAGCAGAAACGCCAGCAGGAGGAAGAGCGGGAAGCTCAGCGGAACCGTCAGCGACAACATGCAGAGCTGATCGCGGACAAAGAGAGTGTCCGGAGAGAGAAAGGTACCCTGAGGGAACCGCGGCGGCAGGGGTGTGTGACTGAGTTCCAGCTCCGGAAGGGCTGGGGCTTCATCCGTGAACCGGGCCTCTACCCAGGGGTCTTTGTTAGTCGCAGGGACGTAGAATCCCACCTACCGCAAGGTCATCCCGGGAGGGACCTAGTTAATGGAGACATTGTCACGTATACACGGCACTGGGGAATGAAGGGATGGTATGCCCTTAACGTCACCGTCGTCCGTGACCCCGTCCCCGACGCAGGTAACGTCACCACTACCGCAGCGTCCCCGTCTCCAGCTCAAGCAGTATCCGGCCGAGCCCCAGCATCGCCCCCTGCAGGTTCATCGCAAATGAAAGCAACATCTACATCGCAACATGCGACCCAGTTTCCATCGCAATCCAGGACACGATCCATATCGTTAACTGTGACTCAGATTGAAACGCAATCGGTGTCTCGCAAGGAGAATGTACCCGTTGCGCCCCTAGAGGTTCGCACAAGAACTGTGGCAACCCAGACCCTAATAGCAGCGCATGACTTGTTAGTTATGGGATCTAGGGACCATCGCATTGTTCCAGCCCCCGGGGTGGAAAATGTATTTGAAATAAATGAATAGTTAAACAGTAAAGGAATTGGTGAGATCCATAAAGGGGTCTACCATAAGTAATGTTGTAAAAAGTTTAAGTATGTTTGCTAATTTTTGCACAAGTTAAACGAGTATATAATACATTTATATATTGCTAACCGTAGAATGCCCGGCTGGGTAAACAGATAAAAAGTTTTGCACTTTATTATTATTATAATGTGATATAATATGTCTTCGTTTTACAATGGACTTTGAGGTTGAGGACTGTGCCAGCCCAGAAGTTACTTGTATATAGTTGCGCTTCGGTGCTTTATCTTGGTTTTACATAAAACCAGCACAACTACCTCTGAATACAAAACCCGTGTGGTGTGGCACTAAATGAGGTCTGCATTCGGATGTCCTGCAGCCCACCCAGGACCTACGTTGAAGGTTTGGTGCGGGTCCTTCACAAGAATACTGTATATTTATTGAATGCTATTTAATATTTGTACTTTTATATATATAATGTTTTGTTTTGCAACGTTCAAGATATCCTCACCTCCCGGATGGGACGAATTAATGTTTAATGTTGATGTTTTAATGCATAAACAAAATGTCTCTTTGTATTTTACAGCCCGGGAGTGCTGTCTTTTACCATGGGGAATGTGTAGCCCTGGTGTTAGGCACACGCAGTACCCTGGAGAGTGTGTGGAGAGACAGCAGTTTAATGCTCAATACCCATTCACTCAACATACACTAGACACACCCTTAGGGTAGTGTAGTTACTTGTGAGGGAGTGGTCAGGGTGTATATTTGTTGAGTGATTAGAGTAGTCAGTTTCCTGTCTTCGGACAGAGCAGACGTGTGGAGTCTAGCTGGGACTTGGAGGGAGGAAGCAGTCCAGCCTGGTTCTATCATCAGTTCAGCAAGTGGAGGCCAGTAAGGGCGAGATATAGATCACCTCAGCCTGGTCAGAGCTGTACCTCACTTGAATACATTGACAAAAAAAGAAGAGCTTAGTACAGAAATACTTCAGTCTCCTGTCCCAAGGACAGTGAAAGGTTCAGAGACGTGCTCCTGCCTAGTGGATAACTGAGAATCTGTTAACTAACTCTGAAGGAAGAGAAGAAGGGAGTGACTATATGACTTTTTGCAAGTGTGAGTGTTTATGCTACAAGCGAGGACAAGGCGAAAGGCACAGTGGAAAGATTATTTGAAAAGTGCTTTTGGATTGAAGAAGTCCTGCACATTGTAACCGGTCACTGGGGACCGAAGGATCACTATTAGCTTCAAGCATAGTGGTAAGAAAACCAGAGACTTACCGGACCTTAGGCCGCGGTAAGCAGCCCCGAATAGTCGGTACGTAACTGGGGTCAGGGGGAGTGAAGACTTTGAGCCTGATCAGCAAGATAGGAATTCAGCTCTCTCACAGGAAGGCTCCGACCACAAAACTGACTGGGCAGTACAGCTATGGAATAGCTGGAGTTATAGAGGGAACTACGCTTCATGCTGGTTGTACTCATCGTTGTGAAAGTAAAGGAGGCCCCTAACTTGTCCAGCTGCTATCTCAAAACACACTCTCCTTGGATCAGCCTCCCTGGGACCTGCCTGAACATCTTACAAGTAAAGGTATGGAAAGACGCTGACCGTGTGAGACTGAGTTATTTACTTGCATGCCTGCACAACCCTGCTCTAACTACCGACCTGAGGGAAGAGTCCTACCTGTAGGGGACCCGACATCCAGCTGCCTCACCATCCCCTCAGAGATCTACAGCAGCGCTGGTACAAATTACCAGAGACTACAGGTGGCGTCACGAACTGTATATATATCCCCTGTAAATATACCCCCCCAACATACGCCTGACCGCCAGGGCCACAGACCAAGCCACCGCTACCTGTGACATTCCCATAGACTTCCATGGGCTCGGCTCTGAGTACCCCATTGCCCTGGTAACCCACAATTGTGGTGCGTGGTCGAGACACAAGCAACGGCACTTATAATTTTACTGATTTTATAGGGTCCAATGTACTTATGTCCCAACTTAGACGATGGAATCCTTAACTTAAGATTTCTGGTTGACAGCCAGACCAAGTCTCCTACCTTGAAAGCTGGTGCAGGTATTTGCGAGCCAGGATTGAGGTTCTAGAGGGGCGAGTCCAGGCTCCTGCCGTAGCCCCGAGTGCTGGGATTCCCAAGTTGCCCCCTTTTCGTTTTGGCGGTGAACGTGAGAAATTCAGGGGATTTATTAATCAATGCAATCTTTTTTTTTCTGCACATGCTTCACAATTTCCCACTGAACGATCTAAGGTGCTTACTATAATTATGTTGCTTACCAACAAGGCTTTAATGTGGGCAAACCCTCTGATTGAGACTGAGGATGATTGTTTGAATCACCTTGATGATTTTATTTCAGCCATGGGGCAGGTGTTTGATGACCCCAATCGAGGTGCAACAGCTGAAGCAGCCATGTTAGCTTTGCGCCAAGGTAAGCACTCGGTAGCTGAATATGCCTTGGATTTCAGGAGATGGGCCCTTGATACCACCTGGGACAGTTCCGCCAAAAAATCTATTTTTCGAAAGGGGTTATCTCCACTGATTAAGGATGAACTTGCTCGTGCCGACCCTCCCACTGCGTTAGGTGACTTTATTAACTACTGCATTCGTATTGATACTCGTCTGACTGAACGCAGGCAAGAGAGATGGTTCGAAAGCAATCGTACTAACCTTTTCCTACCTTCCTCTCCAGCTAAGGAACCTTTGAGTAGGATTACACGGGAACCTGAACCTGAACCCATGCAGGTAGACTCTTTACAACGACGGGTTAGTGATGCACGCAAGGAACATCGTTTTAAGGAGAATCTAAGTTTCTATTGTGGTAAGTCAGGGCACTTCATTATAAACTGCCCCAGCCGTTCTCGTAAGACTATTGCAGCACTCATTAATTGTGAGTGTTGCGAGAGGGGATCTGTCAGGTCCGAGTCTCAGGCTCCAGAGAGATCTGCAGCAACAGATCTTGATTTCTCGGACTTAAACTCCGTTACCTCTGAGGACGTTGACTGTGTAAACGCTGCCATTTTTCAAGTTTCCTCAGCGGTGTCCCAGCTGAGTTGTAAGAAAAACAATTCTCATTGCTTTCTTTCCATCAAACTCTGGGTTGACTCAGCTTGGGTGTCTAGCTCTGCTATGATCGACTCAGGGGCAAGTGGAAATTTTATGGATGTCTCCTTTGCTCTGAAACAGGGAATACGTTCAGTGAAGAAGGCTACTCCAGTACAGATGGAAACTGTGGATGGCTCCCTGCTGACCTCTGGACCAGTGGATCAGGAAACAGAGCCTTTGAGGGTTCTTATGGGTAAAGATCATCAAGAGAAACTGTCCTTTATGCTTATCTCTTCTCCCCACTTTCCCATTATTCTAGGGCTACCATGGCTGCAGGCTCAGAATCCTACCATTAACTGGGAGACCAAGGAATTACACTTTCCAGAGAAACAGATGAGTCCAAAAGTTTCAGCTTGCTCTGTTCCTAAAGGAATCATGTCAGTCCCTGAACTACCAGCTTCCTCCTCACCATCCATATGATTGTCCAATTGAATTATTGCCTGGAGCAGAGATACCTTTTGGTAAGATCTACCCCCTGGCGGGGCCCGAGCTAAAGGCTTTAAAGGATTACATAGATGAAAATCTAGCCAAGGGCTTCATCTCCTGCAGGTGCACCCATCTTCTTTGTAAAGAAGAAAGATGGATCTCTGAGACCATGCGTAGACTATAGGGAACTCAATAAGGTTACTATTAGAAACCGTTATCCATTGCCTTTAATCCCTGAGTTATTGGAGAGAGTGCGACATGCCAAAATTTTTTCTAAACTAGATCTTCGTGGGGCCTATAATTTAGTCCGTATTAGACCTGGGGATGAATGGAAGACTGCATTCAGGTCACGCTATGGACACTTTGAATATCTAGTTATGCCTTTTGGTCTGAGTACCGCCCCAGCCACTTTCCAACACTTGGTGAATGACATCTTCAGGGATCTCCTAGATACATTCGTGGTAATTTATTTGGATGATATTCTAATTTTTTCTAACTCCACAGAGGAACATCATGGACATGTGAGAATGGTCTTGGAACGTCTAAGACAAAATCATCTTTACATCAAACTTGAAAAGTGTGAATTCCATAGGACCGAAATTCAATTTCTGGGGTATGTACTGTCTACACAAGGAATTAGTATGGATGGAAGCAAAACCCAAGCCATCAAGGATTGGCCAAGTCCTAGAAATGTGAAGGAGGTACAGCGCTTCATCGGGTTTGCCAACTTCTATAGACGTTTCATTAGAAATTTCTCTGAGGTAGTGTCACCTATCACTCAACTTACCCGGAAAGAGTCTAGGTTTTCCTGGACTCCCCAAGCCCAGGAAGCATTTTCCCGTCTAAAAGATAAATTTACCACTGTACCTATCCTAGTACAGTGGCTCAGTTGGGAACGCACTAACCTGCTGCTGTCGCTGCTCCCAGTCGTTTTCTATCGCTGACAGTTGGGTCTCCTCCGGTGTCCCTACCAGGGAACTGCATTCTGCTGCGGCCTCCAGGCCTGGCTGGCACTCCGGAACGGGCAGGGCCTCCTCAGCCTCCTTCTCTTCCACCGCTCCATCGGTGGGGTCAGGTACAGCTCTTTTGGGGGCAGCCTCCGGTTTTCCTTCAGCCGTTTGCAGTGGTGGCACAGGGAGTACAGGTAATGGCTTCGTTCTTGGGGGAGAGAGCATTGTGTCCCACAGTAGCCGCTGTTTCAGGGCACGCCAGCTTTTCTCCATCTCCTCCACTTCTTTGCGGTGGCGGGCCACATCTTCCAGCACCGCTTCCACCTTCTCCATGACATAGAGGAAGAAGAGGAGGCGGATCTCCCTTGCAGTGGGGTAGGATCTCACATTATAATAGCATTTTGAGAGGGCGGCCATAACTTTCGCGATATAGGGGGGTACACGCCCACGAATGCACGCCCACCTTCTTCACCAGCGCCTCAGGGCGCGAATATGGCGGTAAAATGGCGGAAAATGGCGCCAAAAATGACAAAACAGCAAACAGTCTTTTCTGCACAAAACAGTCAATATAGGCAACACAGGACTCACAATTTGCAAGCTTCGAATCCTGTTCGTGACGCCAGAAGATGACGCGCACCACATTGGTGGTACCAGGGCTATGGGGTACTCGGAACCGAGCCCATGGAAGTCTATGGGGAATGTCACTGGCAGCAGAGCTCGGTCCGTGGCCCTGGCGGTCATGCAATGGGGTATATTTACAAGGGATTGTAGTTATAGTTCGTGACGCCACCTGTGGTTTCTGATCTAATTGACCAGCGCTGCAGGGTAGATCACTGAGGGGATGTTATGGCAGCTAGGTGTTAGGTCCCCCACAGGTGGGACTGGTCCCTCAAAGTCTATGGTGGTGATGCAGGGTGCAGATAAGAATTCAGTCACACACAATGCAATCTCTTTCCATACCTTTACTTGTAGATGTTGCAGGTATGTCCCGGGAAGCTGGTTAGGTTGGAGAATGCACATTCAGGAGAACTGTTGAGCAGGTTAGAGGCCTCCTTTATCCCTTTAATGTGTGTGAGTACAACTTGCATAAAGTCAAGTGCAACTCTTTCAATAGCAACTGCGCCCGGCCAATATTGTGGTGGAGCCTTCTATGTCTCTGATTATCGGATGTTGAGAGAACTAAGTCCTTACTTTTGTCGTGCACTTGACTCAAAGTCCCCGTTCTCCCTGACTCCGTTTACGTATCGGCGCTTAGGGCTACCTTCTGCGACTTGTAGTCCAGAAAGCCTCCGGTTTTCTTATTACTAGGCGTGAAGCACTAGCAACGCTTCGGACCCCGGTGTCCGGTTAACTGAGTGAGGGTGATTTGTCCCTTTGTCACTCTTACTTCTCCACTCGCCCTTCGCCCTGCTCTCGCTCTTAACATAAGCACGTGTAGCAAGCGTGCCAAGGTCAGATTTCCTTCAGTGCTCACTGACCTGTTCTCAGTTGGCTCTTTGATATAACTGCTGTAATTCCTTTCCTTCCTTCTTTCTTAGGAACACGGGCAGCTTGTTCTGAGTAGCAGGTTAAGGGGTAGCTCTGACTAGGCTAGGATGATTCACTTCACCCGTACTAGCCTCCACTTTCTTGTCAGATGAGCTACACAAGCTCTGTCTGGGTTCAGTCTTCTCTCCTCTCCCTCCAAGACTGATCTGATTGGAATCAAGATGGATGGGATGACTCACTCCTGAGCCACCCAAGGCTTGACTGCACTGTCCTAAGACAGGAAACAGACTGAACACTAACTTTGCCAAGTCACACTACTAAATAGTCTGATATGCCTCTAGTGGCAATGCTGAGAAGTGTGCGTGAATGAATAACAAGCTTTACAGTTACCTTCTTGTGCATTTTCCAGAAGATATGTGTGCCTTGCGAAGCTGGGCCACACATCTGCTACTGATAGAGTACACTTTTTCTGATTTTCATATTGTAGTGTTATCCAGACTGGGCCTCTGAACATGTGTCTTATTCCTGAAATATATACTGAGATTTACAATTCCCCCAACACTGTATACAGCTGTATGCTACTGATAGATTATACTTTTTCTGATTTTCATATTCTGGTGTTATCCAGACTGGGCCTCTGACCATGTGTGCTCCTCCTCAAATATATACTGAGATTTACAATTTCCCCAACACTGCATACAGCTGTACGCTACTGACAGAGGACAATTTTCTGATTTTCATGTTCTGGTGTTATCCAGACTGGGCCTCTGACCGTGTGTGTTCCTCCTCAAATGTATACGGAGATTTACAATTCCCCCAACACTGTACACAGCTGTACGTTACTGATGGAGTACACTTTTCTGATTTTCATATTCTAGTGTTATCCAGACTGGGCCTCTGATCATGTGTCTTACTCCTGAAATAAATACAGAGATTTACAATTCCCCAACACTGTATACAGCTGTACGCTACTGGCAGAGTACACTTTTTCTGATTTTCATACTGTGGTGTTATCCAGATTTTGCGTCTGACCGTGTGTGTTACTCCTGAAATATATACGGAGAATTACAATTACCCCAATACTGTATAGAGCAGTATGCTACTGATAGAGTATACTTTTTCTGATTTTCATATTCTGGTGTTATCCAGACTGGGCCTATGACCGTGTGTGCTCCTCCTCAAATATATACTGAGATTTACAATTTCCCCAACACTGCATACAGCTGTACGCTACTGGCAGAGTACACTTTTTCTGATTTTCATATTGTGGTGTTTTCCAGACTGGGCCTCTGACCGTGTGTCTTGCTCCTGGAATATATACGGAGATTTACAAATCCCCCAAAACTGTATACAGCTGTACGCTACTGATATAGTACACTGTTTCTGCATTTCATTTTCTGGTGTTATCCAGACTGGGCCTCTGACAGTGTATCTTACTCCTGAAAAATATATGGAGAATTACAAATCCACCAACACTGTATACAGCTGTATGCTACTGATAGAGTACACTTTTTCTGATTTTCATATTGTGGTGCTATCCAGACTGGGCCTCTGACCGTGTGTGTTCCTCCTCAAATACATACAGAGATTTAAAATTAACCCAGCACTCTATCCAGCTGTACGCTACCGATACAGTACACTTTTTATGCTTTTCATATTCTAGTGTTATCCAGACTGGGCCTCTGACCGTGTGTCTTACTCCTGAAATATATACGGAGAATTACATTTTCCCCAACACTGTATACAGCTGTACGCTCCTGATAGAGTACACTTTTTCAGCTTTTCATATGCTGGTGTCATCCAGACTAGGCCTCTGACCGTGTGTGTTCCTCCTCAAATATATACGGAGATTTACAATTCCCCCAACACTGTACACAGCTGTATGTTACTGATAGAGTACACTTTTCTGATTTTCATATTCTAGTGTTATCCAGACTGGGCCTCTGATCATGTGTCTTACTCCTGAAATAAATACAGAGATTTACAATTCCCCCAACACTGTATACAGCTGTACTCTACTGATAGAGTACACTTTTTCTGATTTTCATACTGTGGTGTTATCCAGATTTTGCGTCTGACCGTGTGTGTTACTCCTGAAATATATACGGAGATTTACAATTCCACCAATACTGTATACAGCTGTACTCTACTGATAGAGTGCACTTTTCTGGTTTTCATATTCTGGTGTTATCCAGACTGGGCCTCTGACCGTGTGTGTTCCTCCTAAAATATATAAGGAAATTTAAAATTCCCCCAACACTGTATACAGCTGTACGCTACTGTTAGAGTACACTTTTTCTGATTTTCATATTCTGGTGTTATCCAGAAAGGGCCTCTGATCGTGTGTGTTCCTCCTGAAAAATATATGGAGATTTACAATTTCCCCAACACTGTATACAGCTGTACGCTACTGATAGAGTACACTTTTTATGCTTTTCATTTTCTGGTGTTATCCAGACTGGGCCTCTGACAATGTGTCTTACTCCTGAAATATTTATGGAGATTTACAATTCCCCCAACACTGTATACAGCTGTATGCTACTGATAGAGTACACTTTTCTGGTTTTCATATTCTTGTGTTATCCAGACTGGGCCTCTGATCGTGTGTGTTACTCCTGAAATATATACGGAGTTTTACAATTTACCCAACACTGTACACAGCTGTACGCTACTGATAGAGTGCACTTTTTCTGATTTTCATATTCTGGTGTTATCCAGACTGGGCATCTGACCGTGTGTGTTCCTCCTCAAATATATAAGAAGATTTAAGATTAATCCAGCACTCTATCCAGCTGTACCCTACTGATGGAGTACACTTTTCTGATTTTCATATTGCTGTTTTATCCAGACTGGGCTTCTGACAGTATGTGTTCCTCCTGAAATATATACGGAGTTTTACAATTCCCCCAACACTGTATACAGCTGTACGCTACTGATACAGTACACTTTTTATGCTTTTCATTTTCTGGTGTTATCCAGACTGGGCCTCTGACAATGTGTCTTACTCCTGATATATATATGGAGATTTACAATTAGCCCAACACTGTATACAGCTGTACGCTACTGACAGAGTACACTTTTTCTGATTTTCATATTGTGGTGTTATCCAGACTGGGCCTCTGACCGTGTGTCTACCTCCTGAAATATATACAGAATTTACAATTCCCCCAACACTGTATACAGCTGTACGCTACTGATAGATTATACTTTTTCTGATTTTCATGTTCTGGTGTTATCCAGACTGGGCCTCTGACCGTGTGTCTTACTCCTGAAATATATACGGAGATTTACTATTCCCCCAACAGAGTACACAGCTGTACGTTACTGATAGAGTACACTTTTTCTGATTTTCATGTTCTGGTGTTATCCAGACTGGGCCTCTGACTATGTGTGTTACTCCTGAAATATATATGGAGATTTACAATTCACCCAACACTGTATACAGCTGTACACTACTGATAGAGTTCACTTTCTCTGCTTTTCATTTTCTGGTGTTATCCAGACTGGGCCTCTGACAGTGTATCTTACTCTTGAAATATATACGGAGACCGTGTGTGTTACTCCTCAAATATATACAGAGATTTAAAATTAGCCCAGCACTCTATCCAGCTGTACGCTACTGATACAGTACACTTTTTATGCTTTTCATATTCTGGTGTTATCCAGACTGGGCCTATGACCGTGTGTCTCATTCCTGAAATATATACGGAGAATTTCAATTCCCCCAACACTGTATACAGCTGTATGCTACTGATAGAGTACACTTTTTCTGATTTTCATATTGTGGTGTTATCCAGACTGGGCCTCTGACCGTGTGTGGTCCTCCCGAAATATATACGGAGATTTACAATTCCCCGAAACTGCATACAGCTGTACGCTTTTTCTGTTTCTCATATTCTGGTGTTATCCAGACTGGGTCTCTGACCGTGTGTCTTACTTCTGAAATATAAACGGAGAATTACAATTCCCCCAACACTGTATACTGCTGTATGCTACTGATAGAGTACACTTTTTCTGATTTTCATATTGTAGTGTTATCCAGACTGGGCCTCTGACCATGTGTCTTATTCCTGAAATATATACTGAGATTTACAATTCCCCCAACACAGTATACAGCTGTACGCTACTGATACATTATACTTTTTCTGATTTTCATATTCTGGTGTTATCCAGACTGGGCCTCTGACCATGTGTGCTCCTCCTCAAATATATACTGAGATTTACAATTCCCCAACACTGTACACAGCTGTATGTTACTGATAGAGTACATTTCTGATTTTCATTTCTGGTGTTATCCAGACTGGGCCTATGACCGTGTGTGTCCTCCCAAATATATACGGAGTTTACAATCCCCAACACTATATACAGCTGTAACTCTACTGATAGAGTCCTCTTTTTGATTTTCAAATTCTGTGTGTTATCCAGACTGGGCCTCTACCGTGTGTCTTACTCCTGAAATATATACGAGATTTACAATTCCCCCAACACTGTATACAGCTGTATGCTACTGATAAGACACTTTTCTGATTTTCATTTCTGTGTTTCCAGACTGGGCCTCTGACCGTGTGTGTTCTCCTCAAATATATAGAGTTTACAATTCCCCAACACTGTATACAGCTGTATGTACTGATAAGTACACTTTTTCTGTTTTCATTTCTGGTGTTATCCAGACTGGGCCTGACATGTGTCTTCTCCTAAATATATAGAGATTTACAATTCCCCAACATTAACAGCTGTATGCTACTGATAGAGTACACTTTTCTGATTTCATATTTGGTGTTATCCAGACTGGCCTCTGACCGTGTGTTTACTCCTGAAATATATAGGAATTTACAATTCCCCCAAACTGTAACAGCTGTATTACTGATAGAGAACACTTTTCTGATTTTCATTTCTGGTGTTTTCCAGACTGGGCTCTGACCGTGTGTGTTCCTCCTAAATATATATGGAGTTTACAATTCCCCAACACTGTTACAGCTGTAAGCTACTGATAGAGTCACTTTTTGATTTTCATACTGGTGTTATCCAGACTGGGCCTCTGACCGTGTGTGTTCTCCTGAAATATATACGGAGATTTACAATTCCCCAAACTGTATACAGCTGTATCTACTGATAGAGTCACTTTTCTGATTTTCAATTCTGGTGTTATCCAGACTGGGCCTTGACCGTGTGTTTCCTCCTAAATATATACGGAGATTTACAATTCCCCCAACACTGTACACAGCTGTATGTTACTGATAGAGTACTTTTCTGATTTTCATATTCTGGGTTATCCAGACTGGGCCTCTGACCGTGTGTCTCCTCCTCAAATATATATGGAGATTTACAATTCCCCCACACTTATACAGCTGTACCTACTGATAGAGCACTTTTCTGATTTTCATTCTGGTGTTATCCAGACTGGGCCTCTGACCGTGTGTTTCTCCTGAAATATATACGAGATTTACAATTCCCCAACACTGTATACAGCTGTATGCTACTGATAGAGTACACTTTTTCTGTTTTCATTTCTGGTGTTTCCAGACTGGGCTCTGACCGTGTGTTTCCTCCTAAATATATAGGAGATTTACAATTCCCCCAACACTGTAACAGCTGTATGCTACTGATAGAGTACACTTTTCTGATTTTCATTTCTGGTGTTATCCAGACTGGCCTTACCTGTGTCTTCTCTAAATATATACGAATTTACAATTCCCCCAACATTATACAGCTGTATGCTACTGATAGAGTACACTTTTCTGATTTTCATATTCTGGTGTTATCCAGACTGGGCTCTGACTGTGTTTACTCCTGAAATATATACGAATTTACAATTCCCCCACCATGTAACAGCTGTAGTTACTGATAGAGAACTTTTTGATTTTCTTCTGGTGTTTCCAGATGGGATCTGACCGTGTGTGTTCTCTCAAATTTATGGAGTTTTACAATTCCCCAACACTGTATACAGCTGTAGCTACTGTAGGTACACTTTTTGTTTTCATATTGTGTTATCCAAATGGCTCTGACCGGTGTGTTACTCCTGAAATATATACGGAGATTTACAATTCCACAATGTATACAGCTGTATCTACTGATAGAGTCACTTTTCTGTTTTCATATTTGTGTTATCCAGACTGGGCCTCTGACCGTGTGTGTTCCTCCTCAAATATATACGGAGATTTACAATTCCCCAACACTTACACAGCTGTAGTACTGATAGAGTACACTTTTCTGATTTTCATATTCTGGTGTTATCCAGACTGGCCTCTGACCGTGTGTCTCCTCAATATATATGGAGATTTACAATTCCCCCAACACTGTATACAGCTGTACTACTGATAGAGTACACTTTTCTGATTTTCATTCTGGTGTTATCCAGACTGGGCTCTGACCGTGTGTTTACTCCTGAAATATATAGGAGATTTACAATTCCCCAACACTGTAACAGCTGTATGTACTGATAGAGTACACTTTTTCTGTTTTCATTTCTGGTGTTATCCAGACTGGGCTTGACCGTGTGGTCTCTCAAATATATACGGAGATTTACAATTCCCCCAACACTGTATACAGCTGTATGCTACTGATAGAGTACACTTTTCTGTTTTCATATTCTGTGTTATCCAGACTGGCCTTGACCATGTGTCTTACTCCTGAAATATATACGGAATTTACAATTCCCCAACACTTATACAGCTGTAGCTACTGATAGAGTACACTTTTCTGATTTTCATATTCTGGTGTTATCCAGACTGGCCTCTGACTGTGTTTACTCCTGAAATATATACGGAGATTTACAATTCCCCCAACACTGTAACAGCTGTAGTTACTGATAGAGAACACTTTTTCTGATTTTCATTTTGGTGTTTCCAGACTGGGCATCTGACCGTGTGTGTTCCTCCTCAAATATATGGATTTACAATTCCCCCAACACTGTATACAGCTGTACGCTACTGATAGAGTACACTTTTTGATTTTCATATTCTGGTGTTATCCAGATGGCCTCTGACCTGTGTGTTCTCCTGAAATATATAAAGATTTACAATTCCCCAACACTGTATACAGCTGTACGCTACTGATAGAGTACACTTTTCTGTTTTCATATTTGGTGTTATCCAGACTGGGCCTCTGACCGTGTGTTTCTCCTAAATATATACGGAGATTTAAATTCCCCAACATGTATACAGCTGTACGTACTGTAGAGTACACTTTTCTGATTTTCATTTCTGGTGTTATCCAGAGGGCCTCTGACGTGTGTGTTCCTCCTAAAATATATGGAGATTACAATTCCCACACTGTAACAGCTGTACGCTATGATAGAGTACACTTTTTCTGTTTTCATTTTGGTGTTATCCAGATGGCCTCTGACCGTGTGTTTACTCCTGAAATATATACGGAGATTACAATTCCCAAACGATACAGCTGTACGCTCTGATAGGTAACTTTTTGTTTTCATTTCTGTGTTATCCAGACTGGGCCTCTGACCATGGTTTACTCCTAAATATTACGGAGATTTACAATCCCCAACACTGTAACAGCTGTATGCTACTGATAGAGTACATTCGATTTCATTTCTGTGTTATCCATACTGGCTGACTTTGCTCCCTAAATAAACGAGAACATTTTGCGTTCACTAGAGCCCTGATTATCTGGTTTTCAGTTGCTCTGACGGTTATGAAATATATACGGAGATTTACAATCCCCCAACACTGTTACAGCTTATTACTGATAGAGTCACTTTTCTGTTTCATATTATGGTGTTTCCAGACTGGCTCTGACCGTGTGTTCCTCCTAAAATATATAGGCATTTAAAATTCCCCCAACACTGTACAGCTGTACGCTACTGTTAGAGTACACTTTTTTGTTTTCATATTCTGGTGTTATCCAGAAGGCCTTTCATGTGTTCCTCCTGAAAAATATATGGAGATTACAATTCCCCACACTGTATACAGCTGTACGCTACTGATAGAGTACACTTTTCTGATTTTCATTTTTTGTGTTATCCAGACTGGGCCTCTGACCGTGTTTTTCTCCTGAAATATATACGGAATTTACATTCCCCAACACTGTAACAACTGTAGTACTGATAGAGACACTTTTCTGATTTTCATTTCTGGTGTTATCCAGACGGGCCTCTGACCGTGTGTGTTCCTCCTCAAATATATATGGAGATTTAAAATTAACCCAGCACTGTATCCAGCTGTACGCTACTGATACATTACACTTTTTATGCTTTTCATATTCTGGTGTTATCCAGCCTAAGCCTCTGACCGTGTGTCTTACTCTTCAAATATATATGGTGATAGGTCTGTGGAACGCACCTAATAGATATAGTAGAGAGGTGCGTTCGCAGCCCCGGGTCCACCGTGCAGGCGAAACCCGCTGCTAGTAAGATGGCGAAAGTAGCGAACTCTGTTATCCCGCAGAGTCGCTAAAATAAACGCCGTAGCGCGCTGTGGCAGTTAATGCGAACTCTGTTAATCCATAGAGTCGCTAACGGGAATGCCACAGCGCTATAAGGCGATAAGTGCGAACTCACTTAGCTTCAGTGAGCCGCAAAGTAAAACGCTAGGGCGCCGAACCAGCGTTATAAAGCGAACCCTTTTGCGTCACAGAGCCGCTGAGAAAAGGACTGTGTCCTGTTAGACTCACAGGGAACACAGATGACTGCTAAGCGGATTGCAGTCTGAGGTCATGCAGTTAGAACACAAGCAACAATCTCCTCACCGGAGTAGCCGATATTCTAATGGCGTTTTCAGCCGAGCCCTGAACACGTGCATACAATCTCCTCACCGGAGGTGCCGGTATTCTAGGGGCTTATTTCAGCCAGACCTAACCACATGCATATTTTACCTCACTGGCGCAAGCACGTAACAGATTTGATACTAGCGCATGGCGGCCCAGCCATGCCACCCTTTTATAGTAACAGCTACAGGACCTGCCAGAAAAAGGACCAATGAGAAACTGTTCCAAAACACATGTAGTTTCAGGACCTTCCTGGCGGACCAATAGGAGCTGCTGCAGTACCTGAACATGTGACCCCTGATCTCCAATGAGAGATCTTACCCTGGGCATGCTCAGAAGGGGAAACGCAGGACTTCGTCCCAAAGACGTCTGCTCCAGCACTGGCTATAATAGAAAATCCAGGAGGGGCAGCAGCAAGTCTTTGCACAGTATTGGAATGGGCAAGACGCTGGGACCGACGTCTTTGCTGAGCAGGCTCCACTGCGGCCAGAGATGGATGGGGGACCGCAGCGGGACTGGTTCTAGACTCCCCTTGTGCAGCAGCGGGAACTCGAACCCTAACATACGGAGATTTAAAAGTAGCCCAGCACTGTATACGGCTGTACGATTCTGATACTGTACACTTTTTTGGTTTTTATATTCTAGTGTAAACCATACTGAGCCTGTGAGAGTCTGTGTCTGTTACTCTGCAAATATATACGGAGATTAAAACTTTTCACCTTCACCGTATACAGCTGTACGCTTCTGATACTGTACCATATATCTGCTGTTATTTTGGGTACATTTCCACAAACATGAGGAAGTATGGTGGAAGAGGCCGCGGACGTGGTCGTGGGGGGCCACCTGCTACTGATGGTGGTGGTGGTGGTGCATCTGCTGGTAGTGCCAAAAGCACAATAGCTCCTAAGGCAGGAGGTGTTGAGCCTGCCTCATTGTCTGGCTCCAGAAGGCCTGGAAGACTCCCTTTTCTGGGATTAAGTAAACCGCTTGTTCTGTCTCCTACATCTAATTGTTGTTTATTCTAATGTTTATGTAGGAGTTTAACTATCTAGTGTTTGGCTCCCTCTAGTAACCAGTGTCATACTCGCAATTATATTGTTTTCTTTCACTTTCAGCAAAATCCTTTTCCCTCCCTTTGCAATGCATGATGGTAGCTTAAGCAATGCATGATGGTAGCTTAGCAATGTATTCTGGGAGCTTTCCCTCCATTTTCTTCCATTTTCCTTCAGCCTGCATCCAGGAAGCAGCTCATCTTTTCCTTTCCTCTTGCGATAGCATCGCCGGTATGTACTTATGTCTCTCTAGTTAATTCTTATCCTATATTAGCCCTGTCCAATCAGTCCTGCCCCTGGTTAGGAATTAGTCAGCAAATGTTTATTCACAGTGTACTATGTATATGTATTTCCACTATGCCCGTGTACTGATTGTATGTATATTATGTTTGTGTTATAGTTTCACCGCGCCAATATATCGAGTTCAATAAAAGCACAGATTCAATCACAATCTCCTTATTGGACCTCGGTATAGCGGTTTAGCTGTCTGTATAATGACGTCTGCCTCGTTCAGTGAGGACAGAACAATGAAACGTCGGCCATCCAGCTAGTGGGAATTCAGTGAAAAGACAACCGTCCAACTTGCAGGATCTAGTGAAACTAGATCACATTCAAGTCACCGGCTACACAAGACGTAATACAACTACAGCAATCTCTGCATAGCCAAGCATTCCCCCAAGACACCATGTCCCACAAATCACACAGGACAAAATCTGCTACTTCCGTCTCCTCAAAGACAACATCCATCAGCAGCGCGGTCGCCATTGCCCGCGCAAATGCTGAGGCCGCCAAAATGAGAGCAAGCTTTGCTGAAGAAGAGATGCGACTTAAGTTAGAGAAGGCACGCGTGGATGCCGCCTTAGAGAGCTTAACAGCAAAAAGAAAAGCTGCCGCAGCCCTCGCCAAGGCAGAACCTCAAGAAGCCGCGCAAAACCCTGAGCTGTATAGCCGAAGCCGTGCATCAAGTCTGGAGTTTCCACTGCAAGATTCACCACAACGCACATCTCAGTATGTTAATGGACTTCCTGATACAAACTATAACCCTGAACCGGCATCGGAACAAGAACATGATGTCTCCAGTGAAGTGAGCGAGAGTCATCACGATGCTCAGCTCCAAGACAGATACAAACACGAAAACATGGAGCAAAATAACTCTACTAATGACCTCCTTGCCCCTCACCAGGTAACCAACGTGAATCACCTTGCTGACACACCGCACGTCAGACTGAAGCATCACGACACCGGCTGGTGCCACCCAGAGGATACTAACAGGTACGAACGCACCTCACATCACTATCAGGGTGACCCATCACCAGTATACTCTGCTGACAACCAGTTCACAACAGAATTTGCTAAGTCCTTCACACAACGCGATCTGGTTGCCAAGGGACTCATGAAATTCACTGACCAAGCTGAAGGTTACAGAGCTTGGAAAGCTCTAGAGACTGTCACTAGAGACTTGGGGCTACAACACAGGGAAGAGATAGACCTCTTAGTCAAATACCTGGGGGAAGAGTCAGTCAAACAAGCAGTAAGGATCAGAGACATTAATATAAACCGCCCTGAGACTGGCCTCAAAGAGATCTGGAAGAGGCTGGATGAGTGTTACGGTTCAGCAGAGGTAATAGAAAGAGCCTTGTTCAAAAGAATAAATGACTTTCCTAAAATATCTCACAAAGAGCTCCAGTTGCCAAATGTGAAGATGATCTACAAGGACTTGCATACCTTGACACAGCAAGAGGTGTTAACCCTATAGTCCAAAAGTTGCCCTACAATCTACAGGAGAGGTGGCTTACACATGGTTCCACGTATAAATACAAACACAGTGTTCCATTTCCTCCCTTCTCCATTTTTGTAGACTTTGTACACCAACAAGCAAGAATCAGAAACGATCCCAGCTTTGACTTTGCATTGTCATATGCCACACCGTCACCAACTGCAAACCCACGCAGAACGTCTGTGGCAGTGCACAAGACTTATGTTTCTTCTCCAGGTTCTAATTACAGGTCTGCTGGCTGCTCCCAATCAGAGACAAAGGTGCAGGATCCCGACAAGCAGTGCCCACTCCATCAGAAGCCTCATCCTCTCCTGAAATGCAGAGCCTTCAGAGGAAAATCTATGCCAGATCGCAGAAGCTTCCTGAAAGAGAACGGTATCTGCTACAAGTGCTGCTCATCCACAACTCATCTCGCCAAGGATTGCAAGGTCAGTGTAAAATGCACAGAATATGGCACCACAGACCACAACACTGCCCTACACCCTGGGCCAGCTCCATGGAGCACACAAAACATGCCAGCTGGCACTGAGCATGGCGGGGAGGAAAGGAACACTGATACAGCTATGCCAGAGATCACTTCACAATGTACTGAAGTCTGTAAAGGGACCATAGACAGTAGATCCTGTTCAAAAATATGCCTTGTCAGAGTGTATTCAAAAGGCCATAGAGACAAAGCTGTAAAACTGTATGCTATCTTGGATAATCAAAGTAATCGATCCTTGGCTAGATCAACATTCTTTGACCTATTCAACATCAAAGGGCCAAGCACCCCCTACTCACTAAAGACGTGTGCAGGTACTGTGACAACAGCAGGTAGGAAAGCTACTTACTACCAAATTGAGTCCTTAGACGGAAAATTCTGCCTACCACTACCTACAATCATCAAATGTAATCAGATCCCAGACAACAGATCTGAAATACCTACGCCAGATGTGGCAATCCATCACGCTCACTTAAAACGCATAGCACACCTCATACCGGAACTCGACCATCAGGCCCAGATAATTCTCCTGTTGGGGAGAGACATCCTGCAGGTTCATAAAGTGAAACGTCATATCAATGGACTCCATAATGCTCCCTATGCCCAAAAGCTAGACCTAGGATGGGTCATTATAGAAAACGTATGCTTGGGACGCATGCACGCCCCATCTTCTGTGACAAGCATGCTGACAAATACATTGGAGAAAGGACGCCCATCTCTGTTTCAACCTTGTAACAATGAATTCCATGTTAGAGAGCTACCACATAGCATCCAACTACCCAATCATCTAATAGACTTTACTCATGACAGCATTATAGTGTCAGGAAGCTATGAGGATCAGTTAGGATGCACAGTCTTCCAGAGAACTAAGCAAGACAACCAAGTGGCAATGTCAGTAGAGGACAAGTTGTTCTTAGAGGTAATGGACAAGGGACTTGTTAAAGATGAGACCAACAGCTGGGTCGCACCTCTTCCCTTCAGAACCCACAGACCACGTCTACCGAACAATAGAAATCAAGCATTAAAGCATTTCTCCTCTCTCAAACATAATCTGCAAAGGAAGCCAGAGATGAAAGATCACTTTTTGTCCTTCATGTCAAAGATCTTTGAGAATTGTCATGCAGAGCTAGCTCCCACTCTCAAAGACTCTGAAGAATGCTGGTTCCTACCCATGTTTGGAGTATACCACCCTAAGAAACCAGGCCAAATTAGAGTGGTGTTTGACTCCAGTGCTAAGTTTGATGATATCTCCCTGAATGATGTTCTACTGACAGGACCAGACCTCAATAACAAACTGCTGGGAGTACTTATGCATTTCCGTAAGGATTCCATCGCCTTCATCGCTGACATCCAGCAAATGCTCCATTGTTTCCTTGTGAGAGAGATAGACAGGAACTTCCTAAGATTCTTCTGGTACAGAGACAATGATCCTGCTAAAGAAGTCACAGAGTATCGCATGAGAGTACACATCTTTGGCAACAGTCCTTCACCTGCAGTCACCATCTATGGACTCAAAAGGTCGGCTCAAGAAGGAGAAACAGAATATGGATAAGATCTCAGAAAATTCATAGAAAAAGACTTTTATGTTGATGACTGTCTGAAAGCCATGCCTTCAAATGAGACTGCCATCAGTCTTCTCAGGAGAGCCCAAGAGATTCTTGCTTGCTCGAACCTCAGGCTTCACAAAATAGCCTCAAACAGCCAAGAACTCATGGAAGCATTCCCTTCACAAGACTTATGTAACAGTCTCAGAGACTTGGACTTGGGGTCAGAACCCGCACCAATGCAACGCAGCCTCGGGCTTCTCTAGAATCTACAGTCAGACACTTTCACCTTCCAGGTCAGCCAAGAATAAAAGCCTTTCACACGTAGAGGTGTTCTGTCCACCATCAACAGTCTGTACGATCCCTTGGGTTTCGCAGCTCCTGTCACTTTACAAGGCAAGGCCTTACTAAGAGACTTAACCAAGGAAACATCCAACTGGGATGCACCTCTGCCACCTGATAAGAGAATCCAGTGGGAAGGATGGAAGAACTCTTTAGCAGCCCTCTCCAACCTGAATGTGCCAAGACCACACACCCCTATGCCGTCTACAGAAATACGAAGCCAAAAACTGTACGTGTTTGCAGATGCTTCTGTCAAAGCAATTGCCGCTGTCGCATATCTCAAAACTGTAGACTCCAAATGTCAGAGCCACATTGGATTCGTTATGGGAAAAGCCAAACTTTCTCCACAGCCAGAGCACACTATACCCAGGTTAGAGCTTTGTGCTGCAGTCTTAGCCGTTGAATTGGCAGAGTTCATCGCATCCGAGATGGATATCGACTTGACACAGGCCAAACTTCTACTCAGACAGCAAGGTAGTCCTTGGATATATCCACAATGAGACTAGGCAATTCTATGTTTATGTCAACAACAGAGTGCTACGAATTAGGAGATCAGTTCATCCAAAACAGTGGCATTACATACCCACGGACCAAAATCCTGCAGATCACAAAACTAGAGCAGTTGACGCAAGTAGACTAGGAAGCACAACATGGCTCTCAGGACCAAAATTACTGTACACTGAGGAACTTTTCCCAGACACCTTTGAACTAGTAGGAGAGGACTCAGATGCTGAAATCCGCCCTCAGGTTTCTACACTTCATACAGCGACCTCTGCTATCCAGCTTGGATCTCACAGATTTGACAAATTTTCAAGTTGGAAGTCACTTATTCGAGCTATTACCTGCCTGAGTCATGTAGCTCGATCATTCGGGACCACCAGAGCTTGTGACACAGAAAAATTTAAAGGATGGCCAAAAGGAATGAACCTAAGACATTCTTCAGACCAGTACCTGAACTGTTCTTATTGTTGCCTTCGGAAGAAAAGGATAGTGACATCAGTTGATGCCAGACAGGGAGTGTTCTGTCTCCAACATCTAATTCTTGTTTTTTCTACTGTTTATGTAGGAGTTTAACTATCTAGTGTTTGGCTCCCTCTAGTGACCAGTGTCATATTCGCAGTTATAATGTTTTCTTTCACTTTCAACAAAATCCTTTTCCCTCCCTTTGCAATGCATGATGGTAGCTTAAGCAATGCATGATGGTAGCTTAGCAATGTATTCTGGGAGCTTTTCCTCCATTTTCTTCCATTTTCCTTCAGCCTGCATCCAGGAAGCAGCTCATCTTTTCCTTTCCTCTTGCGATAGCATCGCCGGTATGTACTTATGTCTCTCTAGTTAATTTGTGTCCTATATTAGCCCTGTCTAATCAGTCCTGCCCCTGGTTAGGTATTTGTCTGCAAATGTTTATTCACAGTGTACTATGTATATGTATTTCCACTATGCCCGTGTACTGATTGTATGTATATTATGTTTGTATTATAGTTTCACCGCGCCAATATATCAAGTTCAATAAAAGCACAGATTCAATCACAATCTCCTTATTGGACCATGATATAGCGGTTTAGCTGTCTGTATAACTGCAATGACCCGGATTGGCATCCAGTGGGGAAGAGGGTGCCACTGGCAACAGCTCAGAAGAGGAGAAGGATCCACAGCAGGTATCGACTTTGCAGCTGTGGTTATCTGACAGGCCCATAGCAGTCCAACAAGGTGTTAAAAAAAAAAGAGTTGCAGAACAGCTTGACCAGACGGTCAAATTAGCACAGCGTGCAAGCCCTGAAAATTTATACCATAGTAGGTAGAGTCCAGTATGGAACTTTTTTGACCAAAATCCTATTGATGAGGCAAAGGTTATCTGTAAAGAGTGCCGAAGGACCTTTAGCCGAGGGAAACATCTTAGAAATTTGAATACCAGTTGCATGCTTAGACATTTAATGAACATGCACTTGCAAGCGTGGACGGAGTACAAAACCTCAGGTAGCACATGGGCACCGGCTCCGACTGAAGTTATCCATCAACACTCCATCGCTTCCCTCACTGTAAGCCCACTGGTTGGCACACCACCAGCAAGAATTGTTGAGGTGTCGTCGCAAGGCCAAAGAAGTCAGGGAATCACAATGCTTTTGCAATGAAAGACTGCATCTAGGCCATCACCACCACCACCATCACAAACCCCCTCTCAGTCCGTCATGTCCACCGATAGTTCCCCATATGCAGCTCTCAAGTCCAGCTCACCCTACCAGACACTCTAAGTAGGACAAAAAAGTATTCATCCTCTCTTCTGCGTACACTGGGTTTGAACGCCTACATTGCCAAACTGATCTCATTGGAGATGATGCCCTTCCGTTTGGTTGAAAACGCAGCGTTCAGAGACCTCATGGCCTAGGCTGTCCCATGCTATGACCTACCCAGTCGGCACTTCTTTTCTAGAAAAGCCATCCCTGCCCTCCACCTGCATGTGAAAGACCGCATTGTCCATGCACTCAAATAATCAGTGAGTGGAAAGGTACACCTCACAACAGATGCATGGGCCAGAGACCTCATGGCCTACGCTGTCCCATGCTATGACCTACCCAGTCGGCACTTCTTTTCTAGAAAAGCCATCCCTGCCCTCCACCTGCATGTGAAAGACCGCATTGTCCATGCACTCAAATAATCAGTGAGTGGAAAGGTACACCTCACAACAGATGCATGGGCCAGTAGGCATGGCCAGGGACGTTACGTGTCCATCACTGTGCAATGGGTTAATGTGGTGGATGCAGGGGACAGCGGCTGTGGGACAGTGCTGCCTAGCCCACGGTATAGGCAACAGTTGGCTGTAGGCGTTCGACCCTCCTCCTCCTCCAGAACTGAAAGCTCGTCAACAGAGCGCAGTCGCACGAGAACTCCATCCGAAACTGCCAGTGTTGCACAAGAGGTGTCCCACTATTGAACAGCTAGTGGTAAGCGTCAGCAAGCTGTTTTAAAAATGATGTCTCTGGGTGACAACTTACACACCGCGGAGTTACTGGCCGACTACTTGCAGCGAGAAACTGAGTCATGGCTGGGCAGTATACATCTTGAGCCAGGGAAGGTAGTCAGTGATAACGGCCATAACTTTGTGGCAGCCATAGCCTTGGCAATACTCAGGCACATACCTTGCCTGGCTCACACCTTGAACCTGGTGGTGCAGTGCTTGATAAATAATTATCCAGAGTTAACAGCCCTGCTCCATAAAGTGCGAAGACTGCGCTCGCACATCCGTCGCTCGCCCGTAGACTCCAGTCGCATGCAGAAGCTGCAGCGATCGCTCCACCTCCCCAAGCACCGCCTAATCATAGATGTTGTAACAAGGTGGAACTCCACCATGCACATGGTTGAGAAGCTGTGCGAACAGAGGCAGACTGTAATGCATCTATGGGAGGATACATGGGCAGGCAGTTTGAGGGCAGACAAGGAGTTGTCGGGTGTGCAGTGGTCAAAGCTGAAAGACCTCTGTAAAGTCCTTCAGTGTTTTGAGGAATGCACACGCCTGGAAAGCACAGACAATGCCATCATAAGTATGAGCATCCCATTCATGCGTCTGCTCATGCAAACTTTGACGCACATTAAGGATCAGGCGTCTGCAACGGAGGAGGAAAAGGAGGAAGAGGGAAGCCTTGATGACAGACAGCCATTGTCTGATGAGATGGAGGAAGAAGAGAAAGAGGAGGAGGAGGAGGAGGGGGATGATTATTTTGGGGAGGAGGATGCTTCTGAGGGGGCAAGAGAAAATGTTGGCTTGCCAAGTTCAGGTCCAGGGATTGTGCATGACTGGAGGGATGTGGCTTTGGCAGAAAGTGCTCCTCCACCCACCACTGTCAGTGCATCACTGACACCTGGAACATTGGCCCACATGTGTGATTATGCCTTGCGGATCCTAAAAAGGGACCCCCGCATTGCCAAAATGATGAAGGATGACGACTACTGGTTGGCCAGCATCCTTGATCCACACTATAAAGGCAAATTACAGAACATAATGCCACAGGAGAACCTCGAGCTAATATTTGCCAACAAACAAGCAACTCTGGTAAACCGTTTGTTAGAGGCATTCCCAGCAAACAGCAGCGGTTCAGATTCGACCACGCGCCGTCCTGGGCCAAATGGAAGTTCGTGGTGCACACAGCCGAAGTGGCGTTGGAGACAAGGGTTTCATGACCATGTTGTGGACTGATTTCTCCAGGACAGCTCACACGCCTGGTAATCATGAATCTATAGCAACAGACAGGAGACAACAGTTGTCAACTATGGTCATTTCCCTTTGACTACTGGGCCTGTAAACTGGACACCTGACCTGAATTGGCACAATATGCCTTACAGGAGCTCGCTTGTCCTGCTGGTAGTGTGCTATCTGAAAGAGTCTTCAGTGCTGCAGGATCAATCCTGACAAAAAGAAGGACTTGTATGTCGACGCAAAATGTTGATGATCTAACCTTCATTAAAATGAACCATGCATGGGTTGCAAAGGTTTTTGTCCCACCTTCCCCTGATGACACATAGGTTGACTGAAAAATGGCTCGCTTTGTCCTCCTCTTCCTCGGACTTCTCAAATTCCTCCATTTGAAGCTGCTTTATGTCCTTTATACACCTCAACATATGCCATTTTTGCCACCTCCCGATCTGGGCTGCCCCCCACCCCTTCTCCACCACCCAAATTTTTATATTGTGGTGTGATCGATACTGAGCCTGTGAGAGCCTGTGTGTGACTCTGGCGAAATATACAGAGATTTTCTATTTCCCCAACCCTGTATACAGCTGTCCACTTGTAATACATTACTCTTTTTCTAGTTTTTTATATTCTGGTGTGATCAATACTGAGCCTGTGAGACCCAGTGTGTGACTCTGGAAAATATAAGGAGATTTTCTATTTCTCCAACCCTGTATACAGCTGTCCGCTTGTAATACATTACCCTTTTTTCTAGCTTTTATATTCTGATGTGATCAATACTGAGCCTGTGAGAGCCAGTGTCTGCCTCTGGCAAAATACACGGAGAGTTACAATTTCCCCAACTCTGTATACAGCTGTCCGCTTGTAATACATTACCATTTTTTGAGTTTTTATATTCGAGTGTGATCAATACTTAGCCTGTGAGAGCCAGTGTCTGCCTCTGGCAAAATATACGGAGATTTACAATTTCCCCAACCCTGTATACAGCTGTCCACTTGTAATACATTACCCTTTGTCTAATTTATATTCAGGTGTGATCTATACTTAGCCTGTGAGAGCCAGTGTCTGCCTCTGGCAAAATAAACGGAGATTTACTATTTCCCCAACCCTGTATACAGCTGTCCGCTTGTAATACATTACCCTTTTTTGAGGTTTTAAATTCTGGTGTGATCAATACTTAGCCTGTGAGAGCCAGTGTCTGCCTCTGGCAAAATATACGGAGATTTACTATTTCCCCAACCCTGTATACAGCTGTCCTCTTGTAATACAATACCCTTTTTCTAGTTTTTATATTCTGATGTGATCAATACTTAGCCTTTGAGAGCCAGTGTCTGCCTCTGGCAAAATATACAGAGATTTACAATTTCCCCAACCCTGTATACAGCTGTCCGCTTGTAATACATTACCCTTTTTCTACTTTTTATATTCTGATGTGATCAATACTTAGCCTGTGACAGCCAGTGTCTGACTCTGGCAAAATATATGGAGATTAACAATTTCCCCAACCCTGTATACAGCTGTCCTCTTGTAATACATTACCCTTTTTCTAGTTTTTATATTCTGGTGTAATCCATTCAGAGCCTGTGAGCGGCATTGTCTGACTCATGAAATATATACGGAGATTTAGAATATTTTCACTATACTATATATACCTTGTATCTGTTGAAACAGTACCCTTTTGCAGCTTTTTATATTATTGTGTAATACATACTGAGCCTGAGAGCATCAGAGTCTGCCTCCTGAAATATATGCGGAGATTTATAATATTTTGACTATACTATATATACCTGGTATCTGCTGATACAGTACCCCTTTTTCTTATTATATTATTGTGTAATCCAGACTGATCCTGTGAGCGTCAGAGTCTGCCTCCTGAAAAATATACGAAGATTTATAATATTTTCACTATACTATATATACCTTGTATCTGTTGAAGCAGTACCCTTTTTCAGCTTTTTATATTATTGTGTTATACATACTGAGCCTGAGAGCATCAGAGTCTGCCTCCTGAATTATATATGTAGATTTATAATATTTTCACTATACTATATATACCTTGTATCTTGTGAAACAGTATCTTTTTATATTATTGTGGAATCCATACTGAGCCTGTGAGCGTCATTGTCTGCCTCATGAAATATATACGGAGATTTATAATATTTTCACTATACTATGTTGTATCTGGTGATACAGTACCCCTTTTTTGGCCTCCTCTTCCTCGGACTTCACCAATTAATCCATTTGCAGCTGCTTGACGTCCATTATACACCTCAACATATGCTATCTGGGCTGCCCCACCCCCCTTCCTCCACCACCAAAATTTTTATATTCTTGTGTAATCCATACTGAGCCTTTGAGCTTCATTGTCTGCCTCCTTATTATATACAGAGATTTTACTATTTTCTGTATACTATATATACCTTGTATATGGTGAAACAGTACCCTTTTTATATTATTGTGTAATACATACTGAGCCTGAAAGCGTCAGAGTCTGCCTCCTGAAATATATACAGAGATTTATAATGTTTTTATATACTATATATACCTGGTATCTGCTGATACAGTCCCCCTTTTTCTTATTATTATATTCTTGTGTAATCCAGACTGAGCCTGTCAGCGTCAGAGTCTGCCTCATGAAATATATACAGAGATTTAGAATGTTTTTATATACTATATATACCTGGTATCTGCTGATACAGTCCCCCTTTTTCTTATTATTATATTCTTGTGTAATCCAGACTGAGCCTGTGAGCGTCAGAATCTGCCTCATGAAATATATACAGAGATTTAGAATGTTTTTATATACTATATATGCCTGGTATCTGCTGATAAAGTACCCCTTTTTCTTATTATATTATTCTTGTGTAATCCATACTGAGCCTGTGAGCGTCTGTCTGGTACTCCGTAAATATATCCGGAGATTTACAATGACCCCTACACTGTATCCAGCTGTACACTTCTGATACAGTACCCTTTTTGCCATAAAGTCCTCCTCCACCCACCACTCTAAGTGCATCATTGACACCTGTAACATTGGCCAACATGTGTGATTATTTCTTGCGGATCTTTTTATATTCTGGTGTAATCGATACTGAGCCTTTGAGCATCAGCCTGCCTCCTGAAATATATGCGAAGATTTATAATATTTTCACTATACTATATATATCTTGCATCTTGTAAAACAGTATCCTTTTTATATTATTGTGAAATCCATGCTGAGCCTGTGAGCGTCATTGTCTGCCTCATGAAATATATATGGAGATTTATAATATTTTCACTATACTACCTTGTATCTGGTGATACAGTACCCCTTTTTTTGGCCTCCTCTTCCTCAGACTTCTCCAATTAATCCATTTGCAGCTGCTTGACGTCCATTATACACCTCAACATATGCCATTTTTGCCACCTCCCTATCTGGGCTGCCCCACCCCACTCCTCCACCCCCATACTTTTTATATTTTTGTGTAATCCATACTGAGCCTTTGAGCTTAATTGTCTGCCTCCTGAATTATATACGGAGATTTATAATATTTTCAGTATCCTATATATACCTTGTATCTGGTGAAACAGTACCCTTTTTATTTTATTGTGTAATACATACTGAGCCTGAGAGCATCAGAGTCTGCCTCCTGAAATATATACAGAAATTTATAATGTTTTTATATGCTATATATAGCTGGTATCTGCTGATACAGTCCTATTTTTCTTATTATTATATTCTTGTGTAATCCAGACTGAGCCTGTGAGCGTCAGAGTCTGCCTCATGAAATTATACAGAGATTTAGAATGTTTTTATATACTATATATACCTGGTATCTGCTGATACAGTACCCATTTTTATTATTATATTATTTTTGTGCAATCCATACTGAGCCTGTGAGCGTCTGTCTGGTACTCCGTAAATATATATGGAGATTTACAATGACCCCTACACTGTATCCAGCTATATGCTTCTGATAAAGTACCCTTTTTGCCATAAAGTCCTCCTCCACCCACACTCTAAGTGCATCATTGACCCCTGGAACATTGGCCCACATGTGTGATTATTTCTTGCGGATCTTTTTATATTCTGATGTAATCAATACTGAGACTTTGAGCTTCATTGTCTGCCTCCTGAATTATATACGAAGATTTATAATATTTTCACTATACTATATATACCTTGAATATGGTGAAACAGTACCCTTTTTCAGCTTTTTATATTATTGAGTAATACATACTGAGCCTTTGAGCTTCATTGTCTGCCTCCTGAACTATATACGGAGATTTATAATATTTTAACTATACTATATATACCTTGTTTCTGGTGAAACAGTACCCTTTTTATATTATTGTGTAATACATACTGAGCCTGTGAGCGTCAGTGGCTGACTCCTGAGATATATACAGATATTTAGAATATTTTCCCCTCACTATATATACATGGTATCTGCTGATACAGTACCCCTTTTTCTTCTTATTATATTGTTGTGTAATCCAGACTGAGCGTTAGAGCGTCAGTGCCTGACTCCTGAAATATAAACGTAGATTTTTAATATTTTCACTATACTATATATACCTGCTATCTGGTGATACAGTACCCTTTTTCAGCTTTTTACATTGTGGTGTAATCCATACTGAGCCTGTCAACGTCTGTCTGTTACTCCGGAAATATATACGGAGATTTAAAAATTACCCCAACACTGTATACAGCTGTACGCTTGTAATACATTACCCTTTTCTACTTTTTATATTCTGGTGTAATCCATACTGAGTCTGTGAGCGTCTGTGTGTTACTCCGGATATCTATACGGAGATTTAAAATTACACCAACACTGTATACAGCTGCACGCTTCTGATACAGAACCATATCTCTGCTGTTATTTTTGGTACATTTTCAAAAACATGAGGAAGTATGGTGGAAGATGCCACGGATGTGGGCGGGGGGTCCAGCTGGTACTGATGGTGGTGGTGGTGCATCTGCTGGTAGTGACTAAAGCACAATAGCACCTAAGCCAGGAGGTGTTGAGCCTGCATCATCGTCTGGCTCAAGAAGGCCTGGAAGACTCCCTTTTCTGGGAGTAGGTAAACCGCTTTTAAAGCCGGAGCATCGGGAACAGGTTTTACCTTGCATTGCCGAAACAGCCTCCAGCTCTATCGCCTCCTCTTCTGAAGTTTAAAAAAATGCAAGCACGTCAGTGCAGGCTCCTGGTCAGAAATAACACCTTTCCTTCTGTCCTTCACCTCCACTAAAAGTGAAGGATGCGGCAGTCCACACTTCAGATTACTCCATGGAGCTCTTTTCACATACCATGCCAGGGTTATCAAGTCAAATCCTGAATTCCACAGTCCAACATTAATCAGAGATGGAGTGCACTGATGCACTGGTACTTGTACTGGTGATTGTGCTGGTACAATCACCCAGAGCACTACATTTCCCTCGCAGTCTACTGAGCCAGAATGTGACCCTGATGAAACTCAGGTGCCCCTTTCTGCATACTATACCACCTTACACGGTGACACAGAGGACGGTGCAGATGAAATTGAAGAGGAGGTGATGGATTACCCAGTTGTTGACCCTGATTGGCATCCAGTGGGGGAACGGGGGTGCCACTGGCAATAGGTCAGAAGAGGAGAAGGATACGCAGCAGGCATCGACATCGCTGCAGCGGTTATCAGGCAGGCCCGTAGCAGTCCAAAAAGGCGTAAAAAAAAAAAAGAGTTGCAGGACAGCTTGTCCAGACGGTCAAATTAGCACAGCATGTGTTATGGTCTGCAGAATGCACCTAATAGATAATGTAGAAAGGTGCGTTCGCAGCCCTGGGTCCACCGTGCAGGCAGAGCCTGCTGCTAGTAAGATGGCATGAGTAGCAAACTCTGTTATCCCGCAGAGTCGCTAAAATAAAAGCCGTAGCGTGCTTTGGCAGTTAGTGCGAACTCTGTTAATACGCAGAGCCGCTAGCGGGAATGCCACAACACTATATGGCGATAAGTGCGAACTCACTTAGCTTCAGTGAGCCGCAAAGTAAAACACTAGGGCACTGACTAGCGTTTTAAAGCGAACCCTGTTGCGTCACAGAGTCGCTGAATAACCCTACTGGGTCCAGGTACACGGTTAACTGCTGTGCGGATAGCAGTCCATGATCATGCAGTCAGAACACAAGCAATAATCTCCTCACCGGAGTAGCTGGTATTCTAATGGCGTTTTCAGCCGAGCCCTGAACACGTGCATACAATCTCCTCACCGGAGGTGCCGGTATTCTAGGGGCTTATTTCAGCCAGACCTAACCACATGCATACATGACCACACTGGCGCAAGCACGTAACGGATTTGATACTAGCTCATGGCGGCCCAGACATGCCAACCTTTTATAGTAGCAACTGCAGGACCTACCAGAAAAGGACCAATGCGAAACCATTCCAGAACACATGTAGTTTCAGGACCTTCCTGGCGGACCAATGGGAGTCGCTGCTGTAATCGAGCATGTGACCCCTGATCTCCAATAGGAGATCTTGCCCTGGGCATGCTCAGATGGAGAAAGCAGGGACTTAGTTCCCAAACTGCCTGCTCCAGCACTGGTTATAATATAGGAACCAGGAAAGACCGCAACAAGCCTCTGCACAGTGTTAAACTGGGCGAGACGCTGGGTCCGACGTCTCTGCTGAGCAGGCTCCACTGCGGCTGGAGATGGATGGGGGACCGCAGCGGGACTGGCTTGAGATTCCCCTTGTGCAGCAATGGGAACTCGATCCCTAACAGCGTGCAAGCCCCGAAAATGTATACCATAGTAGGAAGAGTCCAGTGTGGCACTTTTTTTACCTAAATCCTATTGATGAGGCAATCGTTATCTGTAAGCAGTGCGGAAGGATCTTTAGCCAAGAGAAAAATCTCAGAAATTTGAATACCAGTTGCATGGTTAGACATTTAATGAACATGCACTTGCAAGCGTGGACAGACTACAAAACCTACAAATCCTTCCCCCCCAGCACCTGGCGCACCCGGGCAAGTGCCGGTTCCCTGAGCAGGTGGGGTGGAGCCGACTCGTGGGCGATGGCACTGGCACAGGGACCCTCATAGTAAAAAAAATTGTCTTTGACGGTGGGAGGGCACACTCGCCATCAGACACATCGGCATACTATGAGGGGCCCTGTGCCAGTGCCGTCGACCACGAGTCGGCTCCCTTATATCAGACCAGTCAGTGATCCCAGATTGCCATTCCTCGCTGAAAGGTTCAGTACTGTCTGTAACCACCAGAGGGAGCCTCTACTCAGAAACCATCTCTAGGACATTCATAACATCAGGGCCCCAGCACTTGCAATACTTACCTCTCCCTGATCCACCGCTGTGACGTCTTCCGCATTTCCTGACAGTGACATTCAGCTTAGAGAGTGCGATGACGTCACGTCTGTCCGCCCTCTGCCTAAACAGTCCAAGTGCAGGGAGCTGTAACATGGCGACGCTTAGAAGTCCAGAGCAGAGCAGTGCACAGCGAAGAGAGGTATTACATGTTTTTTTAATGTTTGGAGCAATATATGGGGAGCATTATACACTGGAGCATAATCCATGGGGCCCAACATATACTGGAACATTGTAAATGGGGGACAGCAGACACTGGAGCAGCATTTACGGGGCCCATTACATATGGACCATGATTTTGGCCTATAATACACTGGGGCATCATCCATGCGGTCCATCATATACTGAAGCATTGTAAATGGGGGACAGCAGACACTGGAGCAGCATTTACAGGGCCCATTATACACTGGATCATTAATAATGGGGCCCATTACATATGGACCATGATTTTGGCCTATAATACACTGGAGCATCATTCATGGGGTTCATCATATACTGGAGAATTGTAAATCGGGGACATCAGACAATGGAGCAGCATTTATGGGGCCCATTATACACTGGATCATTAACCACATCACCCCCAAGGGTGGTTTGCACGTTAATGACCGGGCCAATTTTTACAATTCTGACCACTGTCTCTTTACGAGGTTATAACTCTGGAACGCTTCAACGGATCTTCGCGATTCTGAGAATGTTTTCTCGTGACATATTGTAATTCACGTTGTTAGGGTCTGCGGAACGCACCAAATATAAGATGTGGAGAGGTGCGTTCGCAGCCCGGGGTCCACCGTGCAGGCGGAGCCTGCAGCTAGTAAAATGGCGCAAGATGCGAACTCTGTTATCCCGCAGAGTGTCAAAATAAACGCCGTAACGCGCTGTGGCAATATGTGCGAACTCTGTTAATCCACAGAGCCGCTAGAAGGTGTGCCGCAGTGCTATATGGCGATGTGTGCGAACTCACTTAACACAACTGAGTCACAAAATAAACACGTTAGGGCACTGTCTAGCATTGAAAGCGAACCCTGTTACGTCACAGAGCTGCTGAGACAAACTTCTGTGTCCTGTCAGGCACCCAGGTATACAGTGAACAGCTAAGCGAACATAGAACGTGATCATGCGCTAATGTCCTCGCGGGAGTCACCCGCAATCTATGGCGTCTGAACGCCAGACCCTGAATACGGCAATCAAAACTCCTCACCGGTTACGCCGGTAATCTAGGGCATCTAGGACACCGACCCTGGCCAGCTACTATACCAAACTCCTCACCGATTAAGTCGGTATTCTAGGGGCTTATTTCAGCCGGGCCCAAACCACACACACGCATGACCACACTGGCGCTAAGCATATAACTATTGATATTAGCGCATGGTGGCCCAGCCATGCCACCCTTTTATAGCAACAGCTACAGGACCTGCCAGAAACAAGGACCAATGAGAAACTGTTCCAAACACATGTAGTTTCAGGACCTTCCTGGCAGACCAATAGGAGCTGCTGCAGTACCTGAACATGTGACCCCTGATCTCCAATGAGAGATCTTACCCTGGGCATGCTCAGAAGGGCAAACGCAGGACTTCGTCCCAAAGACGTCTGCTCAAGCACTGGCTATAATAGCAGATCCAGGAGAGGCAGCAGCAAGTCTCTGCACAGTACCGGAATGGGCAAGACGCTGGGACTGACGTCTCTGCTGAGCAGGCTCCACTGCGGCAGGAGAGGAATGGGGGACTGCAGTGGGACTGGTTCGAGACTCCCCTTGTGCAGCAGTGAGAACTTGAACCCTAACATTGCCCCCCTTCTTTGGGCCTCGCTGCGCTCAAAGGCAGCGATGAGCTGCGGAGCGTGAACATGCTCGGCAGGCTCCCAGGACCTATCCTCATGCCCATAAACCCTCCAATCCACCAAATAAAATTTTTTGCCTCGTACCACTTTGCACCCAACAATGGCGTTCACCTCATGATCGTCGGTAGATGAACCCGACATCCCGTCAGATGACTCAGAAAACCAGGAAATGGCCATGGGTTTCAGGAGGGATACGTGAAAGGTGTCGGTGATATCAAGGCAAGGCGGAAGGGCTAGGTGGTAAACCACCGGGTTCACCTGCTCAAGAACTTTAAAGGGGCCCAAAAACCGAGGTGCCAACTTGGTGGACTCTACACGTAGCCTGATGTTTCGGGCAGAAAGCCACACTAGGTCACCCGGAGCAAATGTAGGAGCGGGGCGCAGATGGGCATTGGCCGAAGACCTCATCCTCTCTTTGGAGGCCTAAATGGCATCCTGGGTGCGGTCCCAAATGTCCCGTGCCTCCACAGCCCAGTCTGCCACCCTGGAATCGGCGGAAGACACTTGCATGAGCACTGGTACCCGCGGATGCTGACCGTAGTTCAGGAGGAATGAGGTCTGTCCGGTGGAGTCAGCCACAGCATTATTTAGAGCGAACTCAGCCCACGGTAGCAAGGATGCCCAGTCATCCTGCCTGGCAGAGACAAAATGTCGCAAGTATGTGACCAAGGTCTGGTTGGCCCTCTCTACCAACCCATTCGTCTCGGGATGGTATGCGGAGGAGAGATTCAACTCAATGATGAGTAAACGATACAGCTCTCTCCAGAACCGAGACGCAAACTGGGGACCTCGATCACTGACAATTTTGTCTGGCATACCGTGTAGGCAGAAAATATGCCTAATGAATAATGCTGCCAAGGCCCGTGCAGATGGTAAACGTGGTAACGGCACTAAGTGCACCATTTTGAAGAAGTGGTCGGTTATCACCCAGATGATGGTGCAGCCCCGAGACTTGGGTAAGCCCACCACAAAATCCATCCCGACCATCTCCCAAGGCCTGTCTGCCACCCGTAAATGGAAAAGTAACCCAGCTGGCCGTTATCGAGGGGACTTATTCTTGGCGCAGGAGACGCACGCCTGAACGTATTCCCTGACGTCACGGGCCATCTGCGGCCACCAGTATGTCCTCACCAGCAACTCAGAAGTCCTTTTTGTCCCAAAATGTCCACCCACCGTGGACGAATGTGCCCAAGAGAGTACTTCCGGTCGCAAATTTGTGGGCACAAAAGTCTTGCCCGGAGGCACAGACTCAAGCGAAACCAGAGCCACCATTCTTAGGCTCTCTGTGGGGACAATAAGCCGAGGCTCCTCCTCCACCTCCTCAGAGGACACCACGAAGCGAGATAGAGCGTCTGCACAAATGTTCTTCTTACCGGAGAAGAAATGGAGGGTGAAATGGTACCGGGAGAAGAACAAGGACCATCTGGCCTGATGGGAATTTAGCCGCTGGGCTGTCTGCAAATACACCAAGTTCTTGTGGTCCGTGAATACTTGGAAAAGGGAAGCGAGCCCCCTCAAGAAGATGTCTCTACTTGGAGAAGGCCAACTTCATAGCCAGTAACTCCCTGTCCCCGATGGAATAATTCCTCTCTGCTGGTGTAAAGGTCTTGGAAAAGAAGAAGCAGGGATTCTTCCGAACCTGGGCATCCTTTTGAAAAAGGACTGCTCCAGCACCAACAGAAGAGGCATCCACCTCTAAAATAAACGGTTTATCGACATCGGGGCGATGTAAGATGGGAGCACTGGCGAAATGCAACTTGATGGAGGAGAACGCCTTGGTGACCTCCTCTGACCACAACTTGGTATTAGCTCCTTTCTTGGTGAGGGCTACCAAGGGAGCTACCAAAGTAGAGAATGAATTGGCGATAGTAGTTAATGAACCCCAATGTTAGGGGTCGAGTTCCCGCTTCTGCACAAGGGGAATCTTGAGCCATTCCGGCTTCGGTCTCCCATTCATCTCCGGCCGCAGTGGACTCTGCTCAGCTTAGACGTCGGTCCCAGCGTCTCGCCCAGTCAGGCAGTGTGCAGAGGATTACTGCTGCTCCTCCAGACTCTGCTATTGTGGCCAGTACTGGTTAGCGGCAAGCTGACGTCTTTAGGACAAAGTCCTTGTTTTTCCCTTCTGAGTATGCCCAGGGTGAGATCTCTCATTGGAGATCAGGGGTCACATGCTCAGGTACTTCAGCAGCTCCTATTGATCTGCCAGGAAGGTCCTGTGACTACTGGTGAGGAGTTTGATTGCCGTATTCAGGGCCTGGCGTTCAGACGCCATAGATTGCGGGTGACTCCCGCGAGGACATTAGCGCATGATCACGTTCTATGTTCGCTTAGCACTTAACTGTGTACCTGGGTGCCTGACAGGACACAGAACTTTTTCTCAGTGGCTCTGTGACGTAACAGGGTTCGCTTTCAACGCTAGATAGCGCCCTAGGTGTTTATTTTGCAACTCAGTTGTGTTCAGTGAGTTCGCACACATCGCCATATTGCACTGCGGCACTCCTTCTAGCGGCTCTGTGAAATAACAGAGTTCGCACATATTGCCACAGCGCATTGCGGTGTTTATTTTGGCAACTCTGTGGGATAACAGAGTTCGCGTCTTGCGCCATTTTACTAGCAGCAGGTTCCGCCTGCACGGTGGACCCCAGGCTGCGAACGCATCTCTCTACCTCATATATTTGGTGCGTTCCACAGACCCTAATACCCATAAAGCGCTGCACCGCCTTAAGGGAGTGGGGTTCTTGCCAACCCATCACAGCCTGTAGTTTGGTAGGATCCATAGCCAATCCCTGGGCGGAGATGATATAGGCCAGGAAAGGTAGAGACTCCTGCTTAAACATGCACTTCTCCAACTTCGCATATAGGGAATTTGCTCGCAAGAGGTCGAAGACCTTGCAGACATCTCTTCGGTGGGAGGCCATATCTGGAGAAAAGATGAGAATGTCATCCAGATAGACTACCACTGAGGTGGTCAACATATCCCGGAAGATGTCGTTCACAAAGTCTTGGAAGACAGCTGGGGCATTGCAGAGCCCAAAGGGCATTACCAGATATTCATAATGACCATCCCTGGTGTTAAATGCCGTCTTCCATTCGTCCCCCTCACGGATGCGAATCAGGTTATAAGCACCCCGCAGGTCTAGCTTATTAAATACCCTTGCTTCCCGAAGCCTGGTCCCCCCCTGGTGACACCGACTTCCTAATGAATCCCCTTGCCAAGTTCTCCTGAATATATTGGGACATGGCCTCTGTCTCAGGAAGAGAGAGGGGATAAACCCTTCCTCTTGGAGGCTCAGCTCCAGGCAAGAGGTCGATAGGACAGTCAGAGGGGCGATGAGGCGGAAGAGTCTCCGCAGCCTTCTTCGAGAAAACGTTGGCATAAGACCAATAGACCTTGGGAAGAGGAGAGAGGTCTATGGGTATCTCAGTGGTGTTGACCTGCACGCTGTCCCTAATGCATCTGCCTTTACATAAATCACCCCAACCCAGAATTCTCCCTGAAGATCACTCAATATGGGGAGAGTGGTGGCGGAGCCAGGGTAATCACAACAAAACCTCATCTGTACCCTCAGTTAGGATAAAAAATGATATATTCTCCTGATGGGAAGGAGACATAGACAAGGTGAGTGGGACAGACTGATGGGTGATTTGTGTGGGCAGAATTGCTCCTGTTATGTTTCGGTAGCTGAGGAGTGCAGGTAAAAAAGGCAATACACCAGAGCAGTTGGAATCTATGAGATTGCAGTACCCTGACTAACCACCACAACTAGAGGCAGCCGTGGAGCATTCCTACGTTGGTCCTAGACGCCTCGTCACAGCCTGAGAAACTAACTACACCTAAAGATAGAAATAGGAAAGCTATCTGCCCCGGAGCAGAACCCCAAAGATAATAGAAAGCCCCCAAACAAGTAATGGCGGTTAGACAAGAAGAAATACTGACACAGAAAGAAAATAGTATGAGCAAACGCTGGGGCCCAAACTAACTAAATAGAAAAGGATAGGAAGGGTACTTACTGCAATCCCAGAAAACCCTGAAAAGCACCAACTCTACTAATTTCAAAATCACCTGAGATCACACGACCTCTTCCACCTAAATTAGTTCTCTGGTGTAACAAAATCAAAACAGCAGCCACTGAGAAAACTGGAAAAAGCAAAAGTACAAACATCAGTGGCTGAACTAAACTGAGAGGGCAAAAGCCCCCAAAGGGGACCCAGAAGGCCCCCAAAGAAGTGCAGGACAAAATGCAAAAATATAGTAAAAAAACAAAAAGAAGAAAATGTCTTATCTGTTAGCAGGAGATGCAGACACGACACAGCAGGCTACAAGGGAAACAGGAATGAAGGATTCAGACCAGAACAATTGATCACCGGCAACCCTGATGGGAAGGTGACTCCCTTATATAAGACCAGTCAGTAACACCTGATTCCCAGTCCTCACAATCTTCACTGAACAGACCAGTACCGCTTGTAACCACCAGAGGGAGTCTCTGCTCAGAACTCATCTCAAACCCATTCACAACAGTACCCCCCCCTTGAGGAGGGGTCACCGAACCCTCATTTGAGCAACCAGGTCAGTCAGGATGAGTTCTATGATACGCACGGATGAGTCTCCTAGCATGGATGTCCGAAGCAAACTCCCAAGAATTGTCTTCCTGACCATAACCTCTCCAATTAACCAAATAATGGAGTTTCCGTCTAGAAAAACAAGAATCTAATATTTTCTCAACCACATACTCCAGATTGCCCTCAACCAAAACAGGGTCAGGAGGCACAGCAGCAGGAACCACTGGCTCAACAAACCTCTTCAACAAGGACTTGTGGAACACGTTATGGATCTTAAATGTCCCTGGAAGAAGCAAACGAAAAGAAACAGGATTAAGAATCTCAATGATCTTATAAGGTCCAATGAACCTAGGCTTAAATTTAGGAGATGCTACTCTCATAGGAATATTCTTTGAGGACAACCAGACCAAGTCCCCCACTTTAAACCGAGGACCATCAGTCCTATGCCGGTTAGCAAACCGCTCGGCCTTCTCCTGAGAGAGGGACAACCTCTCCACTACCTGGTCCCAAATCTGTTGCATACGCTCCACAACAGAGTCAACACCTGGACAGACAGAAGCCTCCATCTGTCCTGAAGAAAATCGAGGGTGAAACCCAGAATTACAGAAAAACGGAGACATCAAAGTGGCAGAGCTAGCCCTATTATTAAGAGCAAACTCAGCCAAAGGTAAAAAAGAGACCCAGTCATCCTGATCAGCAGACACAAAGCATCTAAGATAAGTCTCCAATGTCTGGTTTGTTCTCTCAGTTTGACCATTGGTCTGAGGATGAAATGCCGAGGAGAAAGACAATTGAACACCCAGTTTAGAACAAAAAGTCCTCCAAAATCTGGAAACAAACTGGACTCCTCTATCAGACACAATGTTCTCAGGAATACCGTGTAAACGAACCACGTGCTGAAGGAACAACGGCACCAATTCAGAGGAGGAAGGCAACTTAGGTAATGGCACAAGATGTATCATTTTGGAAAACCTATCACAAATTACCCAGATGGTGGTCATTCTCTGAGAAACAGGAAGGTCGGAAATGAAATCCATAGAGATATGGGTCCATGGTCTCTTGGGCACAGGCAATGGCATCAACAAACCACTAGAGCGAGAGCAAGGCTTGGAGCGAGAGCAAGTCCGCAGGACTGCACAAATTCCCTGACATCACGAGACAAGGTAGGCCACCAAAAGGACCGACTAACCAAGTCTCTGGTACCAAAAATTCCGGGATGCCCAGCCAATGCGGAACAATGAATCTCAGACATCACACTCTTTTTCCACTGGTCCGGGACAAACAATTTTCCAACAGGGCAGCACTCGGGCCTATCCTCCTGACACCCCTCCAGAGCAAGTCTCAAATTGGGCGAGATGGCGGAAAGAACTACACCCTCTTTTAAAATAACAGAAGGATCAGATAACTCAGGAGAGTCCGCAAGGAAACTCCTCGAGAGGGCATCCGCCTTAACATTCTTAGTGCCAGGAAGAAAGGAAACCACAAAATTAAAACGTGTGAAAAACAAGGCCCACCTGGCCTGTCTAGGATTGAGTCGCTTGGCAGATTCCAGATAGACCAGATTCTTATGGTCCGTGAGGACCACCACCTGATGTTTGGCTCCCTCCAGCCAATGTCTCCACTCTTCAAAAGCCCACTTCATGGCCAATAACTCCCGATTACCCACGTCATAATTACGTTCAGTAGGAGAAAATTTTCGAGAGAAAAAGGCACAAGGGTTACTTTTAGAGGTCTCTGGATCTTTTTGGGACAAAACGGCACCTGCCCCAATTTCAGAGGCATCAACCTCCACCTGAAATGGCAGAGAAACATCAGGCTGCCGTAGAACAGGAGCAGAAGTGAATCTCTGCTTAAGTTCCTGAAACGCAGAGACTGCCTCAGGAGGCCAATTCACCACATTAGAACCCTTTCTGGTCAAATCAGTTAATGGTTTAACAATAACCGAGAAATTACCAATAAATTTACGATAAAAATTGGCAAAACCCAAAAATCTCTGAAGAGCCTGTAATGAAGTAGGTTGGACCCAATCACAGATGGCCTGAACCTTGACCGGGTCCATTTCAATAACAGATGGGGACAAAATGAATCCCAGAAATGAGATCCTCTGTACGCCAAAAAGACACTTTGATCCCTTCACATACAGAGCATTCTCTCTCAAAATCTGGAACACAGTTCAAACATGTTTCACATGAGAGTCCCAGTCATTAGAAAAAATCAAGATATCATCCAAATAAACAATCAGAAATTTGTCCACAAAATCCCTGAAAATGTCATTCATGAAGGACTGGAAGACGGAAGGAGCATTAGTGAGCCCAAAGGGCATCACTAGGTACTCAAAATGCCCTTCAGGGGTATTGAATGCGGTCTTCCATTCATCCCCGTGCTTAATGCGAATAAGGTTATACGCCCCCTGAGGTCAAGCTTGGTAAACCAAGTAGCGTTTTTCACCCTGGAAAACAGGTCAGAAATCAAGGGTAACGGGTATTGATATTTCACAGTAATATTGTTCAAGAGACGATAATCAATACACAGCCTTAATGAACCATCTTTTTTGGCCACAAAGAAAAAACCGGCACCTAAGGGTGAAGAGGATGGTCTGATATGACCCTTCTCCAATGATTCCTTGATATAAGACCGCATAGCGTCATGTTCAGGTACAGACAAGTTAAAAAGGCGACCTTTAGGGAATTTACTACCCGGCACTAATTCAATAGCGCAGTCATAGCTCCTATGGGGAGGCAAGGATGCAGATTTACTTTCGCTAAACACATCAGAAAAATCAATCAAAAAGTCAGGAACATCCTGAGCCTGGGGGGAGGCAGAAAAAACAGGAGTGTTGGTATTAACACATTGGCAGCCCCAACTGGTTACAGACACAGATTTCCAATCCAAAACAGGATTATGAGACTGTAACCAAGGGAAACCCAGCACGATAATGTCATGCAGATTATACAGAACCAAAAATTTGCAGCACTCCTGGTGATCAGGTTCAACCCTCATTATCACCTGAGTAGAAAACTGGGGTTTATTCTCAGCCAAAGGGGTAGAATCGATCCCCAGTAGGGGAATAGACTTCTGTAGGGGTATCAAGGGAAACCCACAACGTTTAGCAAAATCATAATCCATCAGGTTAATAGCTGCTCCAGAATCAACGAAAGCCTGAGCAGAAAATGAGGACAGAGAGCATATCAGAGTGACAGTTAATAAAAACTTAGTCTGAACACTACCCAAGACAACTGAGCGTGCAAAACGTCTTCCCCGCTTAGGGCAGACTGAAATAGCATGAGAGGCATCACCACAGTAGAAACATAACCCATTGCGCTTTCGAAACTCATGACGCTGTGCCCCAGACACCACTCTATCACACTGCATGGGTTCAGAAGCTGGTTCACAAGGCAACACCATTCCACGCATACTTCTCCGCTCACGCAAACGTCTGTCAATTTGAATCGCTAATGACATAGAATCATTGAGACCAGAGGGGACAGGGAATCCCACCATAACATCCTTTACATTATCTGACAGACCCTTCCGGAAAAGGGCTGCCAAAGCGTCGTCATTCCATTTGGTCAGGACTGCCCACCTACGGAATCTCTGACAGTATAACTCAGCGTCATAAGGCCCCTGATTTAATGCCAACAAGGCTTTTTCAGCTTGATCAGTGACATTAGGCTCATCGTACAATAACCCAAAGCCTGAAAAAATGCATCAACATCACTCAAAACAGGATCCCCAGGTGTCAGGGAAAAAGCCCAATCCTGAGGATCGCCGCGCAGTAGAGAGATGATAATTTGAACCTGCTGCGCTGCGTTCCCTGAGGACTTAGATTTTAAGGCAAAAAACAATTTACAATTATTTTTGAAATTCTGAAACTTAGCTCGATCCCCAAAACAAATCTGGCATGGGGATCCTAGGTTCCACAACAGGCAACCTAGCAAGATATGCAGCAATACTCTGAACCTCAGTGGCAAGCTGATCCACACGGCCAGACAACTGTGCAAACTCCATTGAGAGAAAAGATCCTCCCCAGCACCCAGAGATACAGAGGGAAAAAAAAAAAAAATGCAACAAATAGAAAAATATCTCTGACAACTCTGACAACCTTTTTTTCTTTCACAATATTTTTTCCCTTCTGTGAGTACCATACAATTTTCAATTTTTGGGCCGGTGATACTGTTATGTTTCGGTAGCTGAGGAGTGCAGGTAAAAAAGGCAATACACCAGAGCAGTTGGAATCTATGAGATTGCAGTACCCTGACTAACCACCACAACTAGAGGCAGCCGTGGAGCATTCCTACGTTGGTCCTAGATGCCTCGTCACAGCCTGAGAAACTAACTACACCTAAAGATAGAAATAGGAAAGCTATCTGCCCCGGAGCAGAACCCCAAAGATAATAGAAAGCCCCCAAACATGTAATGGCGGTTAGACAAGATGAAATACTGACACAGAAAGAAAATAGTATGAGCAAACGCTGGGGCCCAAACTAACTAAATAGAAAAGGATAGGAAGGGCACTTACTGCAATCCCAGAAAACCCTGAAAAGCACCAACTCTACTAATTTCAAAATCACCTGAGATCACACGACCTCTTCCACCTAAATTAGTTCTCTGGTGTAACAAAATCAAAACAGCAGCCACTGAAAAAACTGGAAAAAGCAAAAGTACAAACATCAGTGGCTGAACTAAACTGAGAGGGCAAAAGCCCCCGAAGGGGACCCAGAAGGCCCCCAAAGAAGTGCAGGACAAAATGCAAAAATATAGTAAAAAAACAAAAAGAAGAAAATGTCTTATCTGTTAGCAGGAGATGCAGACACGACACAGCAGGCTACAAGGGAAACAGGAATGAAGGATTCAGACCAGAACAATTGATCACCGGCAACCCTGATGGGAAGGTGACTCCCTTATATAAGACCAGTCAGTAACACCTGATTCCCAGTCCTCACAATCTTCACTGAACAGACCAGTACCGCTTGTAACCACCAGAGGGAGTCTCTGCTCAGAACTCATCTCAAACCCATTCACAACATGCTCCGTTCAACACTTGTACCGATACTGGTTCAGCCAGCAACACCAAAGGCATGGCGTGGCGAGAAGCAAAGGAAGACGACATAAAATTCTTCTCTGCCCCAGAATCCACACACAGCTTGTCAGGTAGGGTGGTAGAACCGTGGGTAATTATCCCCTTGAGGAGCACTTTAGGGGAAAAACTCAAGGCGTCCAGTGACCCTGTTCCTACGGTTACTGGGTGCGACTGTTTATTCAGCCGCTGTGGACATCAGTTGGCAAAATGTCCCAGCTGCTGGCAAATATAACAAATCGGGGATGGACGAGTGACCCGAGATTTAGATCCTGCAGGAGCAACCTCCAGAGGGGTGGCAAAGGTAGGAGCCAACCGGACACTCTGCCTACACTGGGCACATTCCAGCCTCCGCTCGTGGAAATGGAGGTCGACGCGGGTGGAAATAGCGATAAGCTTCTCCAGTGTGGCAGGAATCTCCCTGGTAGCCAAGGCGTCTTTCACATGACCTGCCAGTCCTCTCCAGAACACGGAAATGAGGACTTTATCTGGCCACTCTAATTCCGAGGCCAGAGTCCGAAATTGGACAGCAAAATGGCTGACCAAACCCGAACCCTGGGTACTTGCCAGCAGTTGGAGCGCCGTATCGTGGGTGATCTGAGGTCCTAGAAAAACCTTTTTCAGAGCCTCCAGAAAACGAGAAGCACTCTGCACCACACGGTCATCGCGCTCCCACAGCGGCGTTGCCCACTCCAACGCTCTGCCCGACAGAAGAGCTATCACAAAGCCCACTTGTGCCCGATCCGTGGGGAAACGTGCAGCCAGAAGCTAAAGGTGTATGGAGCACTGCCTTACGAATCCCTGACATTGCTTGCTGTCACAAGCAAACTTGTCTGAAAGCGGGAGGTGGGACAATGTAGGGACAGAGGTGGCAGAGGACAAACTGGCTGCAGCTACGCTAGCAGCCTGAACAGCGACTGCGGTAACATCCACAGCAGAGGTTGTGCGCTCTAGAGCCGCCAACCTACCCTCCAGCTGCTCGATGTACAGCTGTAAACGCTGTTCATCCGCCATTTTACTAGCCAAACCCTGGCACTAATATTATGCTAGGGTCTGCGGAACGCACCAAATATAAGATGTGGAGAGGTGCGTTTGTAGCCCGGGGTCCACCGTGCAGGCGGAGCCTGCTGCTAGTAAAATGGCGCAAGAAGCGAACTCTGTTATCCCGCAGAGTCGCCAAAATAAACGCCGTAACGCGCTGTGGCAATATGTGCGAACTCTGTTAATCCACAGAGCTGCTAAAGGAGTGCCGCAGCGCTATATGGCGATGTGTGCGAACTCACTTAACACAACTGAGTCGCAAAATAAATACGCTAGGGCGCTGTCTAGCATTGAAAGCGAACCCTGTTACGTCACAGAGCTGCTGACACAAACTTCTGTGTCCTGTCAGGCACCCAGGTACACAGTGAACAGCTAAGGCCTCTTTCACACATCCGGGGGCGCCTGGCGGCGCCCCGGCATTTGCCGCAGCGCCGCATCTGAAATTGATGCGCCGCATGCGCTTTTTTCGCATGACATGCATTAGCGCGATGGCGCCGCATGTCAATGCGTTGCATGCGGTTTTGTCGATGCGGCGCAAATGAACATTGCGGCGTCCGGAAAAAACGCTGCATGTAACGTTTTTTGTTTTTGCCGGATGGTTTCTTATCTCTCCAAGCATCAGAAACCATCCGGCAAAAAACCGCATTTTGGCCGCCGGATGTGTGAAAGGTTTTCACATGCGGCGCTGCGGCAAAATGCCGGGGGCGCCGCCAGGCGCCCGCCGGATGTGTGAAAGAGGCCTAAGCGAACATAGAACGTGATCATGCGCTAATGTCCTCGCGGGAGTCACCTTCAATCTATGGCGTCTGAACGCCAGGCCCTGAATACGGCAATCAAACTCCTCACCGGTTATGCCGGCAATCTAGGGCATCTAGGACACCGACCCTGACCAGCTAGCATACCAAACTCCTCACCGATTAAGTCGGTATTCTAGGGGCTTATTTCAGCCGGGCCCTAACCACACACGCATGACCACACTGGTGCTAAGCATATAACGATTGATATTAGCGCATGGTGGCCCAGCCATGCCACCCTTTTATAGCAACAGCTACAGGACCTGCCAGAAACAAGGACCAATGAGAAACTGTTCCAAACACATGTAGTTTCAGGACCTTCCTGGCGGACCAATAGGAGCTGCTGCAGTACCTGAACATGTGACCCCTGATCTCCAATGAGAGATCTTACTCTGGGCATGCTCAGAAGGGGAAACAGGACTTCGTCCAAAGACGTCTGCTCCAGCACTGGCTATAATAGCAGATCCAGGAGAGGCAGCAGCAAGTCTCTGCATAGTACTGGAATGGGCAAGATGCTGGGACTGACGTCTCTGCTGAGCAGGCTCCACTGCGGCCGGAGATGAATGGGGGCTGGTTCAAGACTCCTCTTGTGCAGCAGCGGGAACTCAAACCCTAACACAAGTTTGTGGTAAAATTTCTTTGATATAACTTGCGTTTATTTTTGAAAAAAATGCAAATATGGCAAAAATTTTGAAAATTTTGCAATTTTCAAACTTTGAATTTTTATTCCCTTAAAACAGAGAAATATGTCACACAAAATAGTCAATAAATAACATTTCCTACACGTCTACTTTACATCAGCACAATTTTGGAAATAAAATTTTTTTTTGTTAGGAAATTATAAGGGTTAAAAATTGACCAGTGATTTCTCATTTTTACAACAAAATTTACAAAGCCCTTTTTTAGTGATCAGCTCACATTTGAAGTCACTTTGAAGGGTCTATATGGCAGAAAATACCCAAAAGTGACACCATTCTAAAATCTGCACCCCTCAAGCTACTCAAAACTACATTCAAGAAGCTAATTAACCCTTCAGGTGCTTCACAGGAGCTGAAGCAACTTGGAAGGAAAAAATGAACATTTAACTTTTTAGTCACAAAAATGATCTTTTACAAACTTTTTTTATTTTCACAAGGGTAAAAGGAGAAAATGAACAGATAAAGTTGTTGTGCAATTTCTCCTGAGTACGCCAATACCCCATATGTGGGGGAAAACCAGTGTTTGGGCACACGGCAGAGCTCATAAAGGAAGGAGAGCCGTTTGTCTTTTTCAAACCAAAATTGGCTGGAATTGAGATTGGACGCCATGTTGCATTTGGAGAGCCCCTGATGCGCCTAAACAGTAGAAACCCCCCACAAATGACACCATTTTGGAAACTAGGCCCCCTATGGAACTTATCTAGATCTGTTGTGAGCACTTTGAACCACAAGTGTTTCACAAAAGTTTATAATGCCTGGGTGTGAAAAAAAAACAATTTTCCACAAAAATGATTTTTTTAGTCACAAATTTTTGATTTTTCCCAAGGAAATTGGACCCCAAAAGTTGTCCAATTTGTCCTGAGTACGTTGATACCCCATATGTGGGGGGAACCACTGTTTGGGTGCACAGCAGAGCTCGGAATGGAAGGAGCGTCATTTGACTTTTTCCAACCAAAATTGGCTGGAATTGAGATTGGACGCCATGTTGCATTTGGAGAGCCTCTGATGTGCCTAAACAGTGGAAACCCCCCACAAATGACCCCATTTTGGAAACTAGACCACCTAAGGAACTTATCTAGATCTGTGGTGAGCAATTTGAACCCCCAAATGCTTCATACAAGTTTATAACGTAGAGCCGTAAAATTAAAAAATCATATTTTTTCCACAAACATGATCTTTTCACCCCAATTTTTATTTTTCCAAGGGTACCAAGACCCCAAAAGTTGTTGTGCAATTTGTCCTGAGTACGCAGATACCCCATATGTGGAGGTAAACCACTGTTTGTGTGCATGGCAGAGCTCGGAAGGGAAGGAGCGCCGTTTGACTTTTTCAACGCAGAATTGGCTGGACGCCATGTCGTGTTTGGAGAGCTCCTGATGTGCCTAAACAGTGGAAAATCCCCCACAAATGACACCATTTTGGAAACGAGACCTCTCAAGGAACTTATCTAGATGTGTGGTGAGAACTTTGAACCCCCAGGTGTTTCACTAAAGTTTATAACGCCCAAGCATGAAAATAAAAAAAATCATATTTTTTCCACAAACATGATCTTTTAGTCCCCAACTTTTTATTTTCCCAAGGGTAACAGGAGAAATTGGACCAAAAGTTGTTGTCCAATTTGTCCTGAGTACGCTGATACCCCATATGTGGGAGAAAACTACAGTATGGGCACACGTCAGGGCTCAGAAGGGAAGTAGTGACGTTTTGGATTGCAGACTTTGATGGAATGGTCTGCGGGCTTCATGTCGCGTTTGGAGAGCCCCTGATGTGCCTAAACAATGGAAACCCCCACAAGTGACCCCATTTTGGAAAATAGGCCCTCCAAGGAACTTATCTAGATGTGTGGTGAGCACTTTGAACCCTGAAGTGCTTCACAGAAGTTTATAATGTACAGCAGTAAAAATAAAATAAACTTTTTTTTTTTTACAAAAATGATTTTTTCGCCCCCAATATTTTATTTTCACAAGGGGAACAGGAGAAATTGGACCAAAAGTTGTTGTCCAATTTGTCCTGAGTACTCTGATACCCTGGGTGTCAGCTGTGATAATCAGTTGACACCCGGCTGCAATCAGCTGCGCTCCCCCGGGAGCTGTGAATTCAGTTCAGGACAGAACGCTGCTCTGCTGACTCTGAGGGACAGTTACAGATAGCGTTTTTGTGAATTGTTCTGTAGGCAGGCTATTTGAGAAACCGCTGTGTAAATCATCCTTTTTCCTTGCAGTGTTGTTTTCACAGCTCTGTGCAAGGTGTGTGTGTGAGTGCAGGTGACGCTGCAGTTTGCTCTGCATCCAACGCTGTTTGTAGTCATCTGCACGTGTCACTCACTGACTCTTTTTTTTTTTCTTTTGTGGAATTGGTGCTGCTCCATTCAATTGAAATTAACAGTCATCTATTAGTGTGAGGCGCTTCCATCCGTATCCAATACATTGGTTGCAAACACTATAGAAGTACGCAAAGGAGCCTTTCAGAGCTAGTGAACAGTTGTGTGCAGTGTTCACGGCAGTCTGTGAGGTTTTTTTTTTTTAGTGCAGATCACGCTCTAGTTAGTTCTTCAACCACTGCTGGATGTAGTCTGCTGAGCGTGTGTCACTGCCTCATCCTTGACATTTTTGTCTAATTGGTGCTGCTCCATTCTATTTCAAAAAACTCAAATCTATTAGTGTGACGCGCTTCCATCCGTATCCAATACATTGGTTGCAAACAATATAGAAGTACACAAAGGAGCCTTTCAGAGCTAGTGAACAGTTGTGTGCAGTGTTCACGGCAGGCTGTGAGGTTTTTTTTTTTTGAGTGCAGATCACGCTCCACTTAGTTCTTCAACCACTGCTGGTTGTAGTCTGCTGAGCGTGTGTCACTGCCTCATCCTTGACATTTTTGTCTAATTGGTGCTGCTCCATTCTATTTCAAAAAACTCAAATCTATTAGTGTGACGCGCTTCCATCCGTATCCAATACATTGGTTGCAAACAATATAGAAGTACACAAAGGAGCCTTTCAGAGCTAGTGAACAGTTGTGTGCAGTGTTCACGGCAGGCTGTGAGGTTTTTTTTTTTTAGAGCAGATCACGCTCCAGTTAGTTCTTCAACCACTGCTGGTTGTAGTCTGCTGGGCGTGTGTCACTGCCTCATCCTTGACATTTTTGTCTAATTGGTGCTGCTCCATTCTATTTCAAAAAACTCAAATCTATTAGTGTGACGCGCTTCCATCCGTATCCAATACATTGGTTGCAAACAATATAGAAGTACACAAAGGAGCCTTTCAGAGCTAGTGAACAGTTGTGTGCAGTGTTCACGGCAGGCTGTGAGGTTTTTTTTTTTGAGTGCAGATCACGCTCCACTTAGTTCTTCAACCACTGCTGGTTGTAGTCTGCTGAGCGTGTGTCACTGCCTCATCCTTGACATTTTTGTCTAATTGGTGCTGCTCCATTCTATTTCAAAAAACTCAAATCTATTAGTGTGACGCGCTTCCATCCGTATCCAATACATTGGTTGCAAACACTATAGAAGTACACAAAGGAGCCTTTCAGAGCTAGTGAACAGTTGTGTGCAGTGTTCACTGTAGTCTGTGAGGTTTTTTTTTTTTGAGTGCAGATCACGCTCCAGTTAGTTCTTCAACCACTGCTGGTTGTAGTCTGCTGAGCGTGTGTCACTGCCTCATCCTTGACATTTTTGTCTAATTGGTGCTGCTCCATTCTATTTAAAAAAACTCAAATCTATTAGTGTGACGCGCTTCCATCCGTATCCAATACATTGGTTGCAAACACTATAGAAGTACACAAAGGAGCCTTTCAGAGCTAGTGAACAGTTGTGTGCAGTGTTCACGGCAGTCTGTGAGTTTTTTTTTTTGAGTGCAGATCACGCTCCACTTAGTTCTTCAACCACTGCTGGTTGTAGTCTGCTGAGCGTGTGTCACTGCCTCATCCTTGACATTTTTGTCTAATTGGTTCTGCTCCATTCTATCTAAAAAAACTCAAATCTATTAGTGTGACTCGCTTCCATCCGTATCCAATACATTGGTTGCAAACACTATAGAAGTACACAAAGGAGCCTTTCAGAGCTAGTGAACAGTTGTGTGCAGTGTTCACGAGGTTTCTTTTTTTGAGTGCAGATCATGCTACAGTTTGTTCTTCAACCACTGCTGGTTTTAGTCTGCTGAGCGTGTGTCACTGCCTCATCCTTGACATTTTTGTCTAATTGGTGCTGCTCCATTCTATTTCAAAAAACTCAAATCTATTAGTGTGACGCGCTTCCATCCGTATCCAATACATTGGTTGCAAACACTATAGAAGTACACAAAGGAGCCTTTCAGAGCTAGTGAACAGTTGTCTGCAGTGTTCATTGCAGTCTCTGAGGAATAAGCACACTTAGGCCTTATAACTTTTCTGCCTTTCTTTATCAATCTACCAAGATAAATAAGGCAGGGAGTAAGGCACGTGGTCGTGGGCGTGGAGTTTCAGCAGGGAGAGGACGTGAGGATTCTGTGGCTCCTGCCGCCCCCAGTGACACAGCATCCACCTGTTTTCCCCGTGAGCGTTCCTTTATGCGCACTTTTGTAGGAGCTCGGCGTACCCCCCCTGCTGCGGGAGAACAAATTGAAGCCGTTGTTGGTTGGATGGCAGCCAATGCATCGACTTCAATTGCTTCCACCTCCTCTCAGGACCACAACACTGTTGAGCAACCATCTGTCTCTTCACCGCCTGCCAAATTGCCCAGGCAGTCAGAGAGCTCTGTACAGGAGCCAGCTGAGTCTCTGCTTCTGTTCTCAGAATCTGTTTGCTTGCAAACAGGGTCCCAGCCAAGCAGCATTCTGGAATGTGAAGAAGAGGGAGTATGCAGTGATGCGCAACAGCTTTGTCTCTCTGAATCTGAAGAGGCGGCGAGCCAGTGCCGATGGTCAGCACACCGCAGAACACATCTGATGATAATGAGACTCAGGTGCCAGTTTCTGTTGAGCATGGTGCTGGCCAGACCACCCAACAGCAGCAGGTGTTGGAAGAGGGTAGTGGAGATGATGAGGTCCAAGACCCAACATGGCGTGAGCAACAGGAAGGTGGTGGGAGCAGCTCTGAGGAAGAAATTGCCCCAACGGTCCAAACAGGAGGGAGAGGTAGGCTGCAGACTCGGTCGCGCTGTTCTGAGGGCTTCCTCCCTCCCAGGACCCGGATCCAAGATGGCGCCGGGGTCCTGGAGGGAGGCGGCTTCCTCAGTGCCTGCTGAGAGCAGGCACTGAGAAGCCTGCTGCACTGCCTGAGCGATCGCTGGTGTGACAGTGTGCTGTGCACACTGTCACACCAGCGATCTGATAAAATACAGTGATGTCCCACCCTGGGACAAAGTAAAAAAGTTAAAAAAATAAAAATAAACATGTTATAAAAAAAATCCAAAATAAATAAAAAAAAAATATTCCCCAATAAATTAATTTCTTCCTGTAAATAAAAAAACCAAAACAATAAAAGTGCACATATTTAGTATCGCCGCGTCCGTAACGACCCCCCCTATAAAACTGCTAGTTAACCCCTTTAGTGAACCCCTTAAAAAAAAAAAAAACGAAGCAAAAAATCAATGCTTTATCATCATACTGCCGAACAAAAAGTGGAATAACGCACGATCAAAAAGACCGATATAAATAATCATGGTACCGCTGAAAACGTCATCTTGTCCCGCAAAAAACGAGCTGCCATACAGCATCATCAGTCAAAAAATGAAAAAGTTATAGCTCGCAGAATAAAGCGATGCAAAAATAATTATTTTTTATATAAAATTGTTTTTATTCTATAAAAGCGCCAAAACATAAAAAAAGATATAAATGAGGTATCGCCATAATCGTACTGACCCGAAGAATAAAACTGCTTTATCAATTTTACCACACGCGGAACAATAAAAACGCCTCCCCCAAAAGAAATTCATGAATTGCTGATTTTTGTTCATTCTAACCTCCCAAAAATCGAAATAAAAAGCGATCAAAAAATGTCACGTGCTCAAAAATGGTACAAATAAAAACGTCAACTCGTACCGCAAAAAATAAGACCTCACATGACTCTGTGGGCCAAAATATGCAAAAAATTATAGCTCTCAAAATGTGGCGATGCAAAAAACTATTTTTGCAATAAAAAGCGTCTTTTAGCGTGATAGCTGCCAATCATGAAAACCCGCTATAAATAGTAAATCAAACCCCCCTTTATCACCCCCTTAGTTAGGGAAAAGTAATAAAATAAAAAATGCATTTATTTCCATTTTCCCATTAGGATTAGGGTTAGGGTTGCGGCTAAAGTTAGGGTTAGGGTTGGCGCTAAAGTTAGGATTAGGGTTAGGGTTGGGATTAGGGGTGTGTTAGAGTTAGGTTTGTGGTTAGGGTTGGGACTAGGGTTAGGGGTGTGTTGGGGTTAGGGTTGGAGTTAGAATTGGGGGGTTTCCGCTGTTTAGGCACATCAGGGGTTCTCCAAATGTGACATGGCGTCTGATCTCAATTCCAGCCAATTCTGCGTTGAAAAAGTCAAACGGTGCTCCTTCACTTCTGAGCTCTGCCATGCGTTCAAACAGTAGTTTATCCCCACATATGGGGTATCAGCGTACTCTGGACCCCAAGAGTTATTGTGCAATTTGTCCTATTTCTTCTGTTACCCTTGGGAAAATAAAAAACTGGGGGCGAAAATATCATTTTTGTACAAAAAAAAATATTTTTTTGTTTTTACGGCTGTACATTATAAACTTCTGTGAAGCACTTGGGGCTTCATAGCGCTCACCACACACCTAGATAAGTTCCTTGTGGGGTCTATTTTCCAAAATGGGGTCACTTGTTGGGGATTTCCACTTTTTAGGCGCATCAGGGGCTCTCCAAATGCGACATGACGCCCCCAGACCATTCCATCAAAGTCTGCAATCCAAAACGTCACTACTTCCCTTCCGAGCCCCAACGTGTACCCATACAGTAGTTTTCTCCCACATATTGGGTATCAGCGTACTCAGGACAAATTGGACAACAAGTTTTGGGGTCCAATTTCTCCTGTTACCCTTGTAAAAATAAAATATTGGGGAGAAAAAATCATTTTTGCAAAAAAAAAAAAAAAGATTTTTTATTTTTACGGCTGTGCGTTATAAACTTCTGTGAAGCACTTCGGGGTTCAAAGTGCTCACCACACATCTAGATAAGTTCCTTGTGGGGTCTATTTTCCAAAATGGGGTCACTTGTGGGGGGTTTCCACTGTTTAGGCGCATCAGGGGCTCTCCAAATGCGACATGATGCACCCAGACCATTCCATCAAAGTCTGCAATCCAAAACGTCACTACTTCCCTTCCGAGCCCTGACGTGCGCCCATACAGTAGTTTTCTCCCACATATTGGGTATCAGCGTACTCAGAACAAATTGGACAACAACTTTTGGGGTCCAATTTCTCCTGTTACCCTTGTGAAAATAAAATATTGGGGGCGAAAAAAATCATTTTTGTAAAAAAAAAGATTTTTTATTTTTACGGCTGTGTGTTATAAACTTCTGTGAAGCACTTCGGGGTTCAAAGTGCTCACCACACATCTAGATAAGTTCCTTGTGGGGTCTATTTGCCAAAATGGGGTCACTTGTGGGGGGTTTCCACTGTTTAGGTGCATCAGGGGCTCTCCAAATGTGACATGACATGACGCCCCCAGACCATTCCATCAAAGTCTGCAATCCAAAACGTCACTACTTCCCTTCCGAGCCCCGACGTGTGCCCATACAGTAGTTTTCGCCCACATATTGGGTATCAGTGTACTCAGGACCAATTGGACAACAACTTTTGGGTTCCAATTTCTTCTGTTACCCTTGTGAAAATAAAATATTGGGGGCGAAAAAATCATTTTTGTAAAAAAAAAAAAGATTTTTTATTTTACAGCTGTACGTTATAAACTTTAGTGAAACACCTGGGGGTTCAAAGTTCTCACCACACATCTAGATAAGTTCCTTGAGGGGTCTAGCTTCCAAAATGGTGTCATTTATGGGGGTTTCCACTGTTTAGGCAGATCAGGAGCTCTCCAAACACGACATGGCGTCCAGCCAATTCTGCGTTGAAAAAGTCAGACGGCGCTCCTTCCCTTCCAAACTCTGCCATGCACCCAAACAGTGGTTTACCCCCACATATGGGGTATCAGCGCACTCAGGACAAATTGCACAATAACTTTTGGGGTCTTGTTACCCTTGGAAAAATAAAAATTGGGGTGAAAAGATCATTTTTGTGGAAAAAATATGATTTTTAAATTTTACGGCTCTACGTTATAAACTTGTGTGAAGCACTTGGGGGTTCAAATTGCTCATCAAAAATCTAGATAAGTTCCTTAGGGGGTCTAGTTTCCCAAATGGGGTCATTTGTGGGGGGTTTCCACTGTTTAGGCACATCAGGGGCTCTCCAAATGCAACATGGCATCCAAACTCATTTCCAACCAATTTTGGTTGGAAAAAGTCAAATGGTGCTCCTTCCATTCCGAGCTCTGACGTGCGCCCAAACAGTGGTTCCCCTCCACATATGGGGTATCAGCGTACTCAGGACAAATTGTACAACAACTTATGTGGTCCAATTTCTCCTGTTACCCTTGGAAAAATAAAAAATTAGTGACTAAAAGATAATTTTTGTGGGAAAAAAATAGGATTTTTTATTTTCATGCCCGGGCATTATAAACTTGTGTGAAGCACTTGGGGGTTCAAAGTGCTCACCAAAGATCCAGATAAGTTCCTTAGGGGGTCTAGTTTCCAAAATGGGGTCACTTGTGGGGGGTTTCCACTGTTTAGGCTCATCTGGGGCACTGCAAACGGAACATGACCCCATCAACGTCTGCATTCCAAAACGTGACTACTTCCTTTCCAAGCCCTGCCGTGCGCCCAAACAGTTTCCCCCCCCCCAACATATGGGGTATCAGCGTACTCAGGACAAATTGGACAACAACTTTTTGGGTCCAATTTCCTTGGGAAAATTCAAAAATTTGGGACTAAAAAATCATTTTTGTGGAAAATTGTTTTTTTTTTTTTTCACACCCAGGCATTATAAACTTTTGTGAAACACTTGGGGGTTCAAAGTGCTCACAACAGATCTAGATAAGTACCTTAGGGGTCTAGTTTCCAAAATAGTGTCACTTGTGGGGGGTTTCCACTGTTTAGGCGCATCAGAGGTTCTCCAAACGCGACATGGCATCCAATCTAAATTCCAGCCAATTTTAGTTTGAAAAAGTCAAACGGCGCTCCTTCCCTTACGAGCTCTGCCGTGTGCCCAAACAGTGGTTTTCCCCCACATATTGGGTATTGGCGTACTCAGGAGAAATTGCATAACAACCTTATCTGTCCATTTTCTCCTTTTACTCTTGTGAAAATAAAAAAAAGTTTGTAAAAGATCATTTTTGTGGCTAAAAAGTAAAATATTCATTTTTTCCTTCCACGTTGCTTTAGTTCCTGTGAAGCGCCTGAAGGGTTAATAAACTTCTTGAATGTGGTTTTGAGTACCTTGAGGGGTGCAGTTTTTAGAATGGTGTCACTTTTGGGTATTTTCTGCCATATAGACCCTCAAAGTGACTTCAAATGTGAGGTGGTCCCTAAAAAAATGGCTTTGTAAATTTTGTTGTAAAAATGAGAAATCGCTGGTCAACTTTTAACCCTTATAACTTCCTAACAAAAAAAAATTTTGGTTCCAAAATCGTGCTGATGTAAAGTAGACATGTGGGAAATGTTATTTCTTAACTATTTTGTGTGAATTTTTTCTTTGTTTTAAGGGAATAAAAATTCAAAGTTTGAAAATTGCAAAATTTTAAAAATTTTCGCCATATTTGCGTTTTTTTCAAAAATAAACGCAAGTTATATCGAAGAAATTTTACCACTAACATGAAGTACAATATGTCATGAGAAAACATTCTCAGAATCGCGAAGATCCGTTGAATCGTTCCAGAGTTATAACCTCATAAAAGACAGTGGTCAGAATTGTAAAAATTGGCCCCGTCATTAACGTGCAAACCACCCTTGGGGGTGAAGGGGTTAAAGGTTATGTTTGTTCATAAAAATGATTATTGGCCCATATTATGAGTATTACATGATGGATATATTTTATATATTTGTAGAAACGGTTTAGTGACATTATTCCTCAAATGTAAATTTTGGGGATGTCACAGATAACTTGTAATGCTGATGATGTTTTGAAGTCCTACATTCATTGTCTATACAATATAACAGGTGTACATACTGTTACTTATCCATCATTAATGGATTCAGAAATGTACTTGTATGCTTTTATTTAAAACCGTATATAAGATTCCTTACAAAAATTTCTTTGGCTTTGCATTGCTATTCGACATGTTAATGTATGCGTTTATGTCTGTCAATTCTTTATTTATATACATTTGTTTTAATATAATCATCTTATGGTAGTAAAGGTTATATTTCTCTTGTTTGTAGTATGTACATTTTTAATTGCCACGTAACAAGGCAAATACTGTATATAGTATTTACACATCCTCCTTCACCCTGGGCTCCAACACCGCCAGTTGTTGCTCGGAAGTGCTGTTTGCACAGTCAACACTTGCTCCTGTGTTACTGGGGTTCAGTAATGTCAGCTGTTCCCCTGCTGTGTGTACGGCAAAAAGTCCTGCTGCCTCCACCCTGTTCTCCTCTCAACCCTGGGCTCCAACACAGCCAGTTGGTGCTCGGAAGTGCTGTGTGCACAGTCAACACTTGCTACTGTGTTACTGGGGTTCAGTAATGTCAGCTGTTCCCCTGCTGTGTGTACGGCAACAAGTCCTGCTGCCTCCACCCTGTTCTCCTCTCAACCCTGGGCTCCAACACAGCCAGTTGGTGCTCGGAAGTGCTGTGTGCACAGTCAACACTTGCTCCTGTGTTACTGGGGTTCAGTAATGTCAGCTGTCCCCTGCTGTGTGTACGGCAACAAGTCCTGCTGCCTCCACCCTGTTCTCCTCTCAACCCTGGGCTCCAACACCGCCAGTTGGTGCTCGGAAGTGCTGTTTTCAACACTTGCTCCTGTGTTACTGGGGTTCAGTAATGTCAGCTGTTCCCCTGCTGTGTGTACGGCAAAAAGTCCTGCTGCCTTACCCTGTTCTCCTCTCAACCCTGGGCTCCAACACCGCCAGTTGTTGCTCGGAAGTGCTGTTTGCACAGTCAACACTTGCTCCTGTGTTACTGGGGTTCAGTAATGTCAGCTGTTCCCCTGCTGTGTGTACGGCAAAAAGTCCTGCTGCCTCCACCCTGTTCTCCTCTCATCCCTGGGCTCCAACACCGCCAGTTGGTGCTCGGAAGTTCTGTTTGCACAGTCAACACTTGCTCCTTTGTTACTGGGGTTCAATAATGTCAGCTGTTCCCCTGCTGTGGGTACGGCAAAAAGTCCTGCTGCCTCCACCCTGTTCTCCTCTCATCCCTGGGCTCCAACACCGCCAGTTGTTGCTCGGAAGTGCTGTTTGCACAGTCAACACTTGCTCCTGTGTTACTGGGGTTCAGTAATGTCAGCTGTTCCCCTGCTGTGTGTACGGCAAAAAGTCCTGCTGCCTCCACCCTGTTCTCCTCTCAACCCTGGGCTCCAACACCGCCAGTTGTTGCTCGGAAGTGCTGTTTGCACAGTCAACACTTGCTCCTGTGTTACTGAGGTTCAGTAATGTCAGCTGTTCCCCTGCTGTGTGTACGGCAAAAAGTCCTGCTGCCTCCACCCTGTTCTCCTCTCAACCCTGGGCTCCAACAACGCCAGTTGCTGCTCGGAAGTGTCATTGGCACGGGTACTCACTCCTGCCCAGCCTGGTTACAGCACGCCAGCTGTTTCCTGGCAGTGTCAACGTCACTTAGCCTCCAATAAGTTGTCCTGTCATGTTGCGTTCGGGTTAGCCGACTCTATGGTGCCTGCAGTTTAGGTGCTTCCTATGTGTGCTGCGGGATATGTAAATAAAGGCTGTTTCCGTTGTGACAATAGGACAAGCACCCACTGTAGGACTGTGAGATTCGGTAACTGCGGCCGGCTCGCGGCCTGTCAACTTAAATTTTCATGGGTACCTTCTGCTACCCGTCCAGGTTCCAGTACCGTCATCTGATTCTCAGCAGTGCCTTTGGCCTAGGTGCCTCCATCTCGGTATCCGAGTTCCAGCAACGTCTGCTGGTCCTTGGTAGTGCTTTGGAGCACAGGTACCTCCTGCTTAGTAACCGTGTCCCAGTAACGTCAGCTGGTCCTTGGTTGTGCCATTGGCTCTTTTCCTTCTGCTGCCCCTCCGGGTTCCAGCACAGTCAGCTGGTCCTTGTTACTTCCATTGTCTCTTGTACCATCTGATACCTGTCCGGGTTCCAGTACCGTCAACTGGTTATCGGAAGTTACTCATCCTTCTTGTACCTTCAGCTACATTTCCAAGTTGAAGATTTTTGAAATGTTTTTTTGGGTAATCACTCTGGATCTCCAACACTGAAGACGACGACCCTGAAGAACACCCCGAAGAAGACGACCCGAAGAAGACGACGAGCCCGAAGACGAGGACCCTGAAGACGAGGACCCTGAAAACGACGACGACGACCCTGAAGACCACCCCGAAGAAGACGACGACCCCAAGGACGACGACCATCAAGACAACGAGCCTGAACACCATCACAAAGAAGAAATAAAAGATTACCCAGAAAATCACCAACAGGACAAAGAAGATTAAGACAAACTACAAGATACAGAACAAGAGACAAAAGAACAAGAAGCAGAAGAACAAAAAGCAGAAGAACATTAAGTATAAGACCAAAATTTAGAGCAAAATATATGCTCTAAATTATAAGCAGAAGAAGACTAAGCAGTGTATGGGGGTGAGTCCGTTCCTCCTCGTGGTGCCCCTGGAAAATGCCTGCTGCTGCAGGCTAAACTGAACGCGGACAAATACTGTTGTAATTTAAATCTTTTGTGACAGCAAGAACGGAATTATGAAATCTTCAAATTTTTACAGATTACAACTACAGGAATGTCTGTCACAAGTAAGAATATGATGAAGAAAATGAATAGGAAGAAGATGAAGAAGTTGAATATGAAGAAGAATAATAGTTGAATAAGAAGAATATGAGTAATGGTAACAAAAAGATGAATAGCAAGAAGTTTAAGAAGAAGATAAATAAGGTGAAGATGAAGAAGAATTTGATTAAAAAGATGATGCTGCTGAAGATCATGAAGGAGAAAGTCTGTCAGAAGTAAAAAAAGGTGAAGAGCATGGAATTTGTGAAACATACATATGTGCCAAAATAGACAAAACTTTAACAACATAGTCAATTTCTTCGTCAATCCGAACGTCTTTAAAAAAAAAAGTATTCCTGCTATTCCATTTGTTTGGGTTAAACATCTATGCCTTTAATGTCTCCTACACCTCCCCCAATACATTCTACATTACTCTTTGTTGTTTTCCTTCATGTACAGTCATGGCCAAAAGTTTTGAGAATGACACAAATATTATATTTTCACATGATCTGCTGCCCTCTGGTTTTTATGTGTGTTTGACAGATGTTTTTATCACAGAAGAAATATAATAATTGCAAACATATGAGTAACAAAAGCTTATATTGACAGTTAGAATGAGTTAATGCAGCAAGTCAATATTTGCAGTGTTGACCCTTCTTCTTCAGGACCTCTGCAATTCTCCCTGGCATTCTCTCAATCAACTTCTGGACCAAATCCTGACTGACAGCAGTCCATTCTTGCACAATCAATGCTTTCATTTTGTCAGAATTTTTAGGTTTTTGTTTGTCGACCCGTCTCTTGATGATTGACCACAAGTTCTCAATGGGATTAAGATCTGGGGAGTTTCCAGGCCATGGACCCAAAATCTCTATGTTTTGTTCCCTGAGCATTTAGTTATCACCTTTGCTTTATGGCAAGGTGTTCCATCATGCTGGAAAAGGCACTGTTGATCGCCAAACTGCTCTTGGAGGGTTGGGAGAAGTTGCTCTTGGAGGACATTCTGGTACCATTCTTTATTCATGGCTGTGTTTTTAGGCAAGACTGTGAGAGAGCCGATTCCCTTGGCTGAGAAGCAACCCCACACATGAATGGTTTCAGGATGCTTAACAGTTGGCATGAGACAAGACTGGTGGTAGCGCTCACCTTGTCTTCTCCGAATGAGGCGTTTTCCTGATGTCCCAAACAATCGAAAAGGGGATTCATCAGAGAAAATAACTTTACCCCAGTCCTCAGCAGTCCACTGCCTGTCCCTTTTGCAGAATATCAGTCTGTCCATAATGTTTTTTCTGGAGAAAAGTGGCTTCTTTGCTGCCCTCTTGAGACCAGGCCTTGCTCCAAGAGTCTCCGCCTCACAGTGCGTGCAGATGCACTCACACCTGCCTGCTGCCATTCCTGAGCAAGCTCTGCACTGCTGGTAGCCCGATCCCACAGCTGAAACACTTTTAAGAGACGGTCCTGGCGCTTGCTGGTCTTTCTTGGGCGCCTGAAGCCTTTTTGGCAACAATGGAACCTCTCTCCTTGAAGTTCTTGATGATGCGATAGATTGTTGACTGAGGTGCAAGCTTTCTAGCTGCGATACTCTTCCCTGTTAGGCCATTTTTGTGCATTGCAATGATGACTGCACGTGTTTCTTTAGAGATAACCATGGTTAACAGAAGAGAAACAATGATGCCAAGCGCCAGCCTCCTTTTAAAGTGTCCTGTGGTGTCATTCTTACTTAATCATGACAGATTGATCTCCAGCCATGTCCTCATCAACACCTGTGTTAATGGAGCAATCACTGAAAAGAGGTTAGCTGGTCCTTTTAAGGCAGGGCTGCAATGATGTTGAAATGTGTTTTGGGGGATAAAGTTCATTTTCTAGCCAAATATTGACTTTGCAAGTAATTGCTGTTAAGCTGATCACTCTTTATAACATTCTCGAGTATATGCAAATTGCCATTAGAAAAAGTGAAGCAGTAGACTTTGTAAAAATTAATATTTGTGTCATTCTCAAAACTTTTGGCCATGACTGTACAATTAACCTACAAGGCAAGAATGTTTTTTTTTTAATTCCGATATTTTTGTCCCATAGACTTGCATTGGATTTCCTGTATCGGTATCGGGTATCGCCGATACTTTTTGGGTATCGGCGATACCCATTCCGATCCGATACTTCTTGATATCGGAAAGTATCGCTCAACTCTACCCATAAGACACTGGAGCATCATCCATGGGGCCCATCATATACAGGAGCATTTCAATGGGGCAGATCAGAGACAGGAGCAGCATCCATGGGTCCCGTCATATACTGGAGCATTGTAAATGGGGGACAGCAGACACTTGAGCAGCATTTACGGGGTCCATTATACACTGGATCATTACTAATGGGGCCCATTATATATGGACCATGATTTGGGCCCATAAGACACTGGAGCATCATCCATGGGGCCCATCATATACTGGAGCATTCTAACTGGGGCAGATCAGACACTGGAGCAGCATCCATGGGGCCCATCATATACTGGAGCATTGTAAATGGGGGACATCAGACAATGGAGTAGCATTTACGGGGCCCATTATACACTGGATAATTAATAATGGGGCCTATTATATATGGACCATGATTTTGGCCCATAAGACACTGGAGCATCATCCATGGGGCCCATCATATACTGGAGCATTCTAAAAGGGGGAAAACAGACACAGGAGCAGCATTTACGGAGACCATTATACAATGGAGCATTATAAATGGGGCCCATTATATATGGAGCATTATTTTGGCCCATTAGACACTGGTGCATCATCCATGGGGCCCATCATATACTGGAGAATCATATCTGGTTAATTATTTATGGGGCATCATATAGGGTATGGAGCATCATATGGGGCACATATGGGGCCTATTCTTTATGGAGCATTATATGGAGCCCATTCTGTATGAAGCAATATATGGGGCTCATTATTCTGTATGGCGCACTATGTGGTGGCCATAATACTGTATGAAGGAATATACTGTGCATTTTTGGAGCTATTGTAGATTTTAACATAGATATCAGTCATGTCATGTAAGAAGTGAAGTATTTTTCATTGTACTATATCTATATTTCTGTGCCGTATCGGAGCATGATGAATTGTGGTATGTGTTAAAGGGGCCCACTGACACTCTTTGGCCCGAGGCACACGAAAACCGGGAGCCAGCCCTATCCGCCCCCACAAGTTTAGCCAAATAACCCCCCAGTTTTCAATGCGTAACTATTATTAAAAAAGTTAATTAAGGTTGCCAAGCTTAAGTAATAAGAATTTATGTTGTTGGCATTGAAATGGGCACTGTAGGTGTGTTTACTGTCCTCCACTCCATGACGACTTTGCTTCCCCATTGACTTGCATTTGGTTTCGTGTTTCAGTTGGACCCCCGACTTTTCCCGATAGTCGGCCAATTTCGTTCGACCCGACTTTTGAGAAAGTCGGGTTTCGTGAAACCCGGCTCGACCCGAAAAAAGGGAAAGTCGCTCATCTCTAGTGATCAGTATATCTGCAAAGTGAAGTTTTTTACACGACAGATACATCAGGTCTCAGCATGAGATAACAGACTGTATTAATTTTTTGGGTTATGTTTTTGTTTATTGTTTGAACACAATGAAAATGGGGTAGAAGAAGGCTAGCAGACAGAACAATGCATCGTAGGCAGTGGCATAGCGTGAGGGGGTGGGGTGGTGGTCCGCCCCAGGCGGCATGTGTGTGGGGGCGGCGTGACAGCAGCAGCCAGGGCTGGCGTCAGCATCCGGCGTACCCAGGCGGGCAAGTGCCGGGGCCCTGAGCAAGCGGGAGGGGCCACTCACTGTTGGGCACCCCGGCGTCCGTTAGCGGATGAGAGCGGTGCCGGTGTCCCACCCCTCCCCCCGCTTGCTCAGGGCCCCGGCAGCTGGCACAATACTTACCTCTCCCCGTGCCTCCGCAGCTCCAGGGGGCGCCTTCAGGCACCCGCGCTTCCTCTCACAGCAGCGCCGCTGGATGACGTCATCATTCAGCGGCCGACTGTGGCAGAGAGTAAGCGCGGGCGCCAATGATGCTGTGGGACTGCCTGCAGTGCGGACGCCGGACAGGTGAGATGTGGTGTGTGTGTGTCAGTGTGTGTGTGTGTGTCTGCCTTCCCGGCGTGTGTGTATGTAGTGCGGTGCTTTGTGTGTGTATGTGAGAGAGTGCTGCGGTGCTGTCTGTGTGTGGTGCTGTATGTGTGATGGTGGTGGGGGGAGGCAGTGATGGTGGTGACGAGGTAATGATGATGATGGGGAGACGATGATGATGGGGAGATAATGATGATGATGGGGAGGCAATGATGATGGTGATGGAGAGGCAATGATGATGATGATGGGGAGGTGATGATGACGGGGAGACATTGATGATTATGGGGAGGCAATGATATGTTGATGGGGAGCCAATGATGATGATGATGGGGAGACAATGATGATAATGGGGAGGCAATGATAATGATAATGGGGAGGCAATGATGATGATAATGGGGAGGCAATGATGATGATAATGGGGAGGCAATGATGATTGGGAGGCAATGATGATGATGATGGGGAGACAATGATGATAATGGGGAGGCAATGATGATGATAATGGGGAAGCAATGATGATGATAATGGGGAGGCAATGATGATGATAATAGGGAGGCAATGCCGATGGGGAGGCAATGATGATGATGATGGGGAGGAAATGATGATAATGGGGAATCAATGATGATGATAATAATGGGGAGTCTTTCCACAGCGCCCTTTCCTGAGCCGTAACAGTGCAGAACGCAGCACAGTGCAGAGGAGAGCTCCATATTTTGTATGGAGCATTATATGGGGACCAGTATCCTGTATATAGCATTATTTGGGGTCCAATATTCTTTATGGAGCATTATATTTGGCCCATAATACTGTATAGAGGACTATGTGGTGCCCATAATATTATATGAGGACTGTACTGTCTAGTCTGTACTGTTCGCTGTGAGGATTTGGCGGTTTCTGAGCTATTGTAGAATTTACAATAGATATCACTCATGTAATGTAAGGCCGGCGTCATACTTGCAAGTGTGATGCGAGTTAGACGCACGACTTTCTCGCATCAACACCCGGCACGGCAGCCCGCTCTCGGACCTGAGTGTACGGCTGCATGTATTTCTATGCAGCCGCTCCCTCGGTCCGAGAGCGGGCGGCCGTGCCGGGTGTTGATGCGAGAAAGTCGTGCGACTAACTCGCATCACACTCGCAAGTGTGACGCCGGCCTTAAGAAGTAAAGTATTTGGCGTTGTACTATACCTATATTTCTCTGCCATATCTGTGCATGATGAATTGTGGTCTGTGTTAAAGGGGCCCACTGAGACGGTTTGCCCGGGGCCCATAAAAACCTGGAGCTAGCCCTGGGCAGCAATTCCTCTCCTCTGTGGGAGAAGCACGGAGTCACAGTGCAGCAGCAGCAGCCCCGCACTCCGCACTCCCTGTGCTGTGTGCAGTGAGGCCGGGGCAGAGCGTTGTGCGCTGTGTGCTCTGCTCAGTCCCTGGGATCTGCTCACACACACACAGATCTGCACTCACATGCAAAGCAAACCGTCCCGGCCCTGGGAGCCAGCCGCAGTCAGGGAGCCCTCCTGTCCCGCCACCCTGCAGGCAGCTCCTCACGGTGAGTACAGCCACAGCGTGGGCGCCGAGTCCCGGGGAGGGCGCAAAGTGCAACTTTTCTGGCGCACCTTTATGTTAATTAAAGCTGAGAATTGTGACATTCACCCTGCAAGGGCACTCCATTCAGGGCATGCATGCCAGGTGCTGCAGAGCTTGCACTCTATCCAGGGCATGCATGCCAGGCGCTACAGAGCTTGCACTCTATCCAGGGCATGCATGCATGCCCAGGGCAGCCATCAGGGCATGAGAACCCTTACTGCTGTATGGGGCCCGGTCATTAGGGGGGGCCCGCCGCCCGAGCACGCAGGTCCGCGCTCGGGCCCGGGGGCCCCCAACATTTTGAGGCTCCCCCTGCACCTCAAGGGGCCCCCAGCTAGCGGCACATCACGCAGCCGCTATGGGGCCCCTGTGTGGCAGGGGGGCCCGCCTGCCCCCAGCGCCGACTCCCCCCGCCGCTGCATTGAACTATACCGGTGTCAGCCGGCACAGTTCAAAGCGATAATGGAGGAGAGAGCGTCAGCTGACGCTCCCTCTCCCATCATTCCCCGCTCTGCCTCTGACACAGCGCGCTCACTGTGTGCCGGGCAGAGCAGGAGACAGGAGCTGGGAGCAGCGCTGGCACGAGGATGAGGTGAGGAGTGTTTTTTTTATATAAATCTGTCCTGCTGTGGGGCCGGCCATTCCTGGGGGGGGGAGGAGAGATGAGGGCTGTAAAATGTGGGCCCTGCTGTATATACTATGGAGGCCCTGCTATATCCAATGGGGGCCCTGCTGTATACTATAGGGGCCCTGCAATATACAATGGGGCCCTGCTGTATACTATGGGGCCCTGCTATATCCAATGGGGCCCTGCTGTCTACTATAGGGGCCCTGCATATCAATGGGCCCTGCTGTCTACTATAGGGGCCCTGCTATATCCAATGGGGCCCTGCTGTATACTATGGGGCCCTGCTGTACACTGTGCCTGCATATACATGGGGCCCTGCTTTACTATAGGGGCCCTGCTTATCCAATGTGGGCCCTGCTGTATACTATGTGGGCCCTGCTGTACACTGTGGGCCCTGCTTATACTATGTGGGCCCTGCTATATACTATGTGGGCCCTGCATTGGGGTATACTATGTGGGCCCTGCTGTATACTATGTGGGCCCTGCTGTATACTATGTGGGCCCTGCTGTATACTATGTGGGCCCTGCTGTAACATGTGGGCCCTGCTGTATACTATGTGGGCCCTGTTGTGTACAATGTGGGCCCTGCTGTATACAATGTGGGCCCTGCTATATACTATGTGGGCCCTGCTGTACTACTGTGGGCCCTGCTATATACTATGTGGGCCCTGCTATATACTATGTGGGCCCTGCTATATACTATGTGGGCCGTGCTATATACTATGTGGGCCCTGCTATATACTATGTGGGCCGTGCTATACACTATCCGGGCCGCGCTATACACTATGTGGGTTGTGTTATATACTATTGGGGGATATATTATATTTTATAGGGTGGCTGTGTTATATACTATGTGGCTGTGTAATATACTATAGGGGGCTACGTTATATTCCTTTGGGGAGGCAGACTGTATGATATTCTATTCGGGGATACATTATATTCTATGGGGGCTGTATTATATTTATTATATTCTATGAGGGGTGATTGCATCATACTCTATGAGGGGGCTCCATTATACTGTATGAGGTGGCTACATTGTATTCTATGGGGGCTGCATTATATTCTATGGGGGGCTAGATTATATTTTATGGGGGCTTCATTATACTTTGAGGGGGCTCTATTATATTCTATGGGGGGTTTACATTATACTCTGTGGGGTGGTTGCATTATACTCTGTGGGGTGGTTGCATTATACTCTGGGGTGGTTGCAATATACTCTGTTGGGTGGTTGCCTTATACTCTGTGGGTTGGCTGCATTATGCTCTGTGGGGTGGCTGCATTATGCTCTATAGGCTGACTGCATTATACTATATGTGGGCTGCATTATACTGTATCGAGGACTATGGGGAATACATTATATCATATGAAGAACTATGGGGTGCATTATACTATGGGAAGTGAATTGTACTACATGGATGACTATGGCGGTGCATTATACTATATGGAGCACTATGAGGAGTGTATTATACTATATGGATGACTGAGTGTATTTTAATATATTGAGGGCTATTAGGAGTGTATTATACTATATGGAGGACTATGGATACATTATATGTAGTGCACATTATAATATATGGAGGACTATGGGGTGTATTATACTAAACAAGCAAAATGCTGCATATTCATCGAGTGATTGGTGTTAATGTGTCATTGGTGAGAGCATGGTGCAGAAGTGAAGTTTTTCCATGAAAGGGCGGAGGGATTTTGGAAGGTTTATGTGGTGGAGGAGGAGCTAGGGTGGATACGGAACTGGGGGGTGGAGCCTGGGCGGAGTCTCAAGGGGGCCCCATAAATTTTGCCAGTATGGGGCCCCGAAATTCCTAGTGGCAGCCCTGTGCATGCCAGGCGCTTCAGAGCTAGCACTCTATCCAGGGTTTGCATGCCAGGTGCTGCAGACTAGCTAGCACTCTACGAAAGGGGCGGCAAACTTTTCGACCGCCCTGGGCGCCACAAACAGTTGCTACGCCACTGATCATAGGCCTGCGAAGCAAAGATTTTTATACCACAGATACACCAGGCCTTACCCTAAAATCAAAGACTGGATTAATTTTTTGGGTTAGGTTTTTTGTTACTGTTTGAACACAATAAAAAAGGCGTACAAGAAGGCAAGCTGACAGAAATATGCAACATATGCCTGCCAAGAAAAGATTTTTCCACCACACATACAACAGGCCTTAGCCTGAGATCACAGACTGTATTAATTTTTGCTGTTAGGTTTTTTGTTACTGTTTAAAAAAATAAAAAATGAGTTGAACCAGGATAGCAGACAGAACTATACAACGTATGCCTGCGAAGCTAAGATTTTTATGACACTGATACACCAGGTCTCAGCCTGAAATCACAGACTGGATTAATTTTTTATGATTGTGTAGATAAAAAAGACTGCTGGATATAACAAGAATGAGAGAATGGCCAGAAAAGTGAAGTTAGACCTAAAATACATAAAATTTGGCACACGGATGTATGAGGCATGTCACAGATAGACCCCACTGTTAAAAGTGGCCTGTTTTTAAAAATAATGCAACATGGTGCTGTCTTTAAGTGCACTCACAGCCAGTGCTACCAAAAAAAATTGCTGTACACTGGCCACACTTTGAGCACGCACAGATATGAAATGGCACGGAGATAACAGCACCACTAATTTGTACTCATTTTTTTATTAAAAAGTACTGGTGTTTTTACGTGCAATCACACCCAGGACTACAAAAAAATATTGCCGTACACTGGGCACACTTTGAGCACGCACAGATATGAAATGGCACAGAGATAACAGTAGCACAAATTTGTGCCCTGATTTGTTTGGATGAAAAAGTACTGGTGTTTTTACATGCAATCACACCCAGGGCTACAAAAAATATTGCCGTACACTGGCCACACTTTGAGCACGCACAGGTATGAAATGGCACGGAGATAACAGTACCACTAATTTGTGCCCTTTTTTTAATAAAAATTTTTTCCGGCGTATAAGACGACCCCCCAACTTTTACAGTCAAAATATGAAATCGTCTTAAAAGTGGGGGGGGTCTTCTTATACGCCGGGTGTCATCTTGTACGCCAGGTACGGAACATATGGTGTGGGGACTGGGCGTTTCAGAGGCAAGGTGTTTACCTGATCATATCAGCGAGGGTCTAGGTCACTGATGGCGAACCTATGGCACGCGTGCCAGAGAGGGCACGCAGAGCCCTCTGAGCTGGCACTCGGCCTCAGTGGCGTTGCTAGAGCTGGTGTCACCCGGTGCGGTATAAAATGGTGTCACCCCCAAACAATCATTTTTTAGCCATATAACAAGAAATATGTTGGAAGAAATCTAAGTTACTGCTTCTTAACCAAAAACATAAAGTTTTTTTTTAAGTTCAACCTTTACTGCATAAGCATTTTTGCAACAGGAGGAAAAAAATATAAATAATTAAATAACACAAAATTGAACAGGAACAAATAAATAAATAAATAAATAACACAAAATTGAACAAGAACAAGTATAAGTGCACTTAAAGAACATCTCAATTAATTCAGAACTTTGCTTTTCTGGCTTTCAAAGCCCCAAAACTGTTAACTACTTCATCAAAATCAATGGTTTGCACTAATTCACTTTCAACTGACAACAGTGCAAGATCGGAAAGCCGAGATTGTGCCATTGTAGACAATCCATATGTGTTAGAAGGGTCCATAGACACCAAGTAAATTGTCTCCCTTTTTTAATGGGTAGCGATTACCTATGTGTGAGGAAACCTGACAGTAAGGCTGTGTACACACTACCGCCACTACACAGCCACATACATCCCTAGCCCCATACATCCCCAGCCTCATACACATCCCCCAGCCTCATACACATCCCCCAGCCTCATACACATCCCCCAGCCTCACACGCAGCCCCCAGCCTCATATGCACCCCCAGCCTCATATACATCCCCCAGCCTCATACACATCCCCCAGCCTCATACGCAGCCCCCAGCCTCATATGCACCCCCCAGCCTCATATGCACCCCCCAGCCTCATATGCATCCCCCAGCCTCATATGCATCCCCCAGCCTCATATACATCCCCAAGCCTCATATGCATCCCCCAGCCTCATATACACCCCCCAGCCTCATATACACCCCCCAGCCTCATATACATCCCCAAGCCTCATATACACCCCCCATCCTCATATACACCCCCCAGCCTCATATGCATCCCCCAGCCTCATATACATCCCCCAGCCTCATATACATCCCCCAGCCTCATATACACCCCCCAGCCTCATATACACCCCCCAGCCTCATATGCATCCCCCAGCCTCATATACACCCCCCAGCCTCATATGCACCCCCAGCCTCATATGCATCCCCCAGCCTCATATACATCGCCCAGCCTCATATGCATCCCCCAGCCTCATATACACCCCCCCGCCTCATATACACCCCCCCGCCTCATATACATCCCCCAGCCTCATATACATCCCCCAGCCTCATATGCCATTCCCCAGCCTCATATACATCCCCCAGCCTCATATGCATCCCCCAGCCTCATATGCATCCCCCAGCCTCATATGCATCCCCCAGCCTCATATACACCCCCCAGCCTCATATACATCCCCCAGCCTCATATACAACCCCCCAGCCTCATATACACCCCCCAGCCTCATATACATCCCCCAGCCTCATATACACCCCCCAGCCTCATATACACCCCCCAGCCTCATATGCATCCCCCAGTCTCATATACATCCCCCAGCCTCATATACACCCCCAGCCTCATATACACCCCCAGCCTCATATACACTCCCCAGCCTCATATGCATCCCCAGCCTCATATACATCCCCAGCCTCATATACACCCCCAGCCTCATATACACCCCCACCTCATATGCATCCCCCAGCCTCATATGCATCCCCCAGCCTCATATACACCCCCCTGCCTCATATACACCCCCCAGCCTCATATACATCCCCCAGCCTCATATACACCCCCCAGCCTCATATGCATCCCCCAGCCTCATATACATCCCCCAGCCTCATATACACCCCCCAGCCTCATATACAACACCCCCCAGCCTCATATACATCCCCAGCTTTATACACCCCTTACCTGGGGCTGGGACTGGAGCGACTGAGGAGACTGTCTGGAGGGAGGCAGAGGGAGTGACGTCACGGGGAGCGCGCCGGCTCTTCACTCCTCTCCCACTGTCTGTAGCCGGCGCGCTCCGCCTCCTAAGACTGCAGCAGCAAGCAATGCCTGCTGGCTGCTGCTCTGCTCTCACCAGCCGGTCTCAGCTCAGCTGATCGCGCCCGCAGCAGGAGTAGCGCGATCAGCTGAGACCGGCTAGTGGTGTCACCCCAAGCAGAGGTGTCACCCGGTGCGGCCCGCACCCGGGTCGCTATGCAACTGCTCGGCCTCACCTCATCCTTCTTCCGGACTGCAGCTTCCTGCCTCATACATTGAGCGGCGCGGCTGCGCAGCTCAGTGTGTGAGAGTAAGTGAGAGGAAGGAAGCTGCCTGCGTGCGGAGAGGTAAGTGTGGCCGTTGTGGTGTGTGTGTGGTGACTGCGGCTGCTATGGTGTGTGTGTGGTGAGTGCCGCCACTGTGGTGTGTGTGTGTGGTGATTGTGTGTGTGTGCGGTGAGTGTGGCCGCTGTGGTGTGTGGGTGTGTGTGTGTGTGTCAATGATGCGGAGAGGGCCAATGATGGCGGTGATGGGGAGAGGGCCAATGATGGGAGTCATGGTGTGAGGGCCAGTGATGGGAGTGATGGGGAGGAGGAAATGATGAAGGTGGTGGAATGGGCAATTTCTACATTGCTACATGAAGGTTACCATAATGAGGCATATTTCAGCATGAAGGGGATCATGATGGGGCATTTCTCATTTCTCATTTATAAGGCAACACTACCATCTAGTGGATAAAGAACATACTGCTCTAAGTTTGTCTTATTCTCATGTAAAGGCAACACTACCATCTAGTGCACTGATGGCAAACCTATGGCATGCGTGCCAGAGAGGGCATGCAGAGCCCTCTCAGCTGGCACGCTGCCTCGCCTCATCCTTGTTCCGGACTGCAGCTTCCTGCCTCACACATTGAGCATCAGTAGAGGGCCAATGATGGCGGTGATGGGGAGAGGGACAATGATGGGAGTGATGGGGATAGGGCCAATGATGGGAGTGATGGGGAGAGGGCCAATGATGGGAGTGATGGGAAGAGGGCCAATGATCGGAGTGATGGGGAGAGGGCAACAATGGTGGTGGGGAAGAGGGCAATGATGGGGTGATGGGAAGGAGGAAATGATGGAGGTGGTGGAATAGGCAATTTCTACATTTCTACATGAAAGGGATCATGATGAGGCATATTTCTGCATGAAGGGGATCATGATGGGGCATTTCTACATGAAGGGGATCAGGCATATTTCTACATGAATGGGATCATGATGGGGCATATTTCTACATGAAGGAGATCATGATGGGGCCTTTCTACATGAAGGGGATCATGATGGGGCATATATCTGCATGAAGGGGATCATGATGGGGCATAATACTACAAGAAGGGGATCATGATATGGCATTTCTACATGAAGGGGATCATGATGGGGCATATTTCTGCATGAAGGGGATCATGATGGGGCATAATACTACAAGAAGGGGATCGTGATGGGGCATATTTCTGCATGAAGGGGATCATGATGGGGCATTTCTACATGAAGGGCATCATTATGGGGCATTTATACATGAAGCAGATCATGATGGGGCATATTTCTGCATGAAGGGGATCATGATGGGGCATAATACTACAAGAAGGGGATCATGATGGGGCATTTCTATATGAAGGGGATCATGATGGGGCATATTTCTGCATGAAGGGGTTCATGAAGGGGCATATTACTACAAAAAGTGGATCATGATGGGGCATATTACTACAAGAAGGGGATCATGATGGGGCATATTTCTACATGAAGCAGATCATGATGGGGCATATTTCTGCATGAAGGGGATCATGATGGGACACATTTCTGCATGAAGTGGATCATGATGCGGCATATTATACATGAAGGGGATCATGATGGGGCATATTTATACATGAAGGGGATCATGAAGGGCATATTTCTACATGAAGGGGATCATGACTGGGCATATTTCTGCATGAAGGGGATCACGATGGGGCATAATTCTACAAGAAGGGGATCATTATGGGACATATTTCTACATGAAGGGGATCATGATGGGGCATATTTCTACATGAAGGGGATCATGACTGGGCATATTTCTGCCACCAATTTTCAACATAAATATTGTTGAGGGAAACAGGTCGGTCAGATTCGAACATCACCGACTTTCGCCAAAGTCAGGTTTCGCCGAGCGAAACCCGACCATAGCGTGAGGTCGGCCATGCGTTCGTCGACCCAAGCGGCAAAGTCGGTTTTACCATATAATTGCTGCAGGCGCCTTTTCTCAGCCAATGAGCAAGGACACACACTGTGGGCAACGAGATGACATGGGCAGCGGCCACCACCATCTTAGAGAAGGGCATTGCAGTGATTGGCTTGCTTTGTGTGGCATAACAGTGGCTATAAAAACCCTGAGCGCCGACCGCCATTTGCCGCTGTTTTTCAGTAGGAAGAGAGTTAGGCAGGAAAAAAAAAATTACGTATGTGCTTGTGCTGATAGCGATTGTGCTGTACAGTTAGTGTGCAGTGACAGGGGAGGATTTTGTTGTGTACAGCAGCGCTGGTTATTAGGCTGCCTGCTAGTGACAGGGAAGGAATTTCTTCTGTGCAGCAGCAGAGCTGATTATTAGGCTGCCTGCCAGTGACAGGGGAGGAATTTCTTGTGTGCAGCAGCAGAGCTGATTATTAGGCTGCCTGCCAGTGACAGGGGAGGAATTTCTTGTGTGCAGCAGCAGAGCTGATTATTAGGCCTCTTTCACACATCCGGGCGGGCCTTGCGGCGCCCCCGGCATTTTGCCGCAGCGCCGCATCAGAAAACCTGATGCGCCGCATGCGGCTTTTTTCGCACTGACATGCATTAGCGCTGGATGGCGCCGCATGTCAGTGCGTTGCATGCGGTTTTGTCCGGATGCGGCGCAAATGTACATTGCGGCGGCCGGACAAAACGCAGCATGTAACAGTTTTTTTTTTTGCCGGATGGTTTCTGATGTCTCCGGGCATCAGAAAACATCCGGCAAAACACCGCATGCGGCCGCCGGCGGCGCATCAGGTTTTCTGATGCGGCACTGCGGCAAAATGCCGGGGGTGCCGCAGGGCGCCCGCCGGATGTGTGAAAGAGGCCTTAGGCTGCCTGCCAGTGACAGGGGAGGAATTTCTTGTGTGCAGCAGCAGAGCTGATTATTAGGCTGCCTGCTAGCTGTATTGCTGTGTGTACACTGCTGTGTAGACTGATTTGTACACAGCAACTACACAGCACTAATGCTTTGATTCTTTTTTTCTGCACAGTTACCGCATTCATTTTTTCCCACACCTTATAGAGCTGTACGCTCCTGACACACTTCCGTGTACCAGCTGGTATCACGGACAAATACATGCTGACTATCTGTGTGTGACTCCGGAAATATATACGGAGATTTCAATTTTCCTCAAAACCGTATACAGCTGGTATCTTCTGATACAGTACCGTTTTTCTGGCTTGTGTATTATGGTCAAATCCATACTGAGAGAGCGTCTGTGTGTGACTCCGGAAATATATACGGAGATTTAAATTTTCCTCAAAACCGTATACAGCTGTTCGCTTCTGATACAGTACTGTATATCTGCTCTTTGTATTACGGTCAAATCCATACTGAATGAGCGTCTGTGTGTGACTCCAGAAATATATATGGAGATTGCAATTTTACCCTACACTGTATACAGCTGTCAGCTTCTGATACAGTACCGTATGTCTGCTCTTTGTATTACAGTCAAATCCATACTGAGACAGCGTCTGTGTGTGACTCCGGAAATATATACGGAGATTGAAATTTTCCCTACACCGTATATAGGTGTCCGCTTCTGATACAGTACCGTATATCTGTTCTTTGTATTATGGTCAAATCCATACTGAGTGAGCGTCTGTGTGTGACTCCGGAAATATATACGGAGATTGCAATTTTCCCCTACACCGTATACAGCTGTACGCTTCTGAGACAGTACCGTATATCTGTTCTTTCTATTACGGTCAAATCCATACTGAGTGATCGTCTGTGTGTGACTGCAGAAATATATACAGAGATTTAAATTTTCCCCAAAACCTTATACAACTGTCCGCTTCTGATACAGTACCGTATATCTGCTCTTTGTATTACGGTCAAATCCATACTGAGGGAGCATCTGTGTGTCACTCTGGAAATATATACGGAGATTTAAATTTTCCTCTACGCCATGTACAGCTGTACGCTCCTCATACAGTACCATATATCTGCTGGTATTTTTGTACATTTTCCCAAACATGAGGAAGTATGTGTCATGACTCTGAACATTTTTGGTCTCATGTGCACTGTGTCCTCCGGCTATATAACTCCTTCCCAGCCTTTAGTCTGTGCTAGAGTATTCTGCTTTGCATCCAGCTTTTGCCTTGCATCCAGCTTCTGACCTCTGGTGGCTCACTGGCGTTGTACCTGCTCCTGTGAACCTGTTGGTGATCCTGCTACTCTGCTCTGAGTTCCTGCTGCATACACCGGTTTCCAGTAATCCTTCATCTGGCTGCTGGTGTTAACTTCCTTCTGCATTTGCTGGACATGTAAGCTGTTGCAGCTCTGCTCTGCTTAAACCTGAGACTATTACCCAGGCCTCCCTGGTTGAGCTAAGATATTATTTGAACTGCCTTATAAGCATATCTACCTGTGCTTGGACTAAGCAAAGACTTATTCGTGTCAAGTATCCTCAAGTATATTTGTGCTTCATAGACTCTCTGCTTGATTGCATTTTCCTTTGAAGTTTCATATACACTGTGTCACGCGGTCTTATGATATGTGTACGATGTCAGTAAACTATTCTTAAAAGAACAACACTCTATACAACATATAGATTAGCAACATCAGCATGTAAATATAGAATAGATTTACCTGACACGATATCCGTTGAACTCAGGATTAATCTTGAGGACTTGATACACTGTCACAGGAAAGAAGAGGACCGGGGGTCTAACCTGACCCTAAACTGGGGTCCTAACTAATCCCTCACCTTGGAGGTACTGATAATGGTTCAGAGGTCCAAGTCTCCAGCCTAACCCTGTCTCCTATCAGTCCCTGAACCCTGTAATCAGTCCTAAGAAGGATTCTGATTACCACCAAAGGGATATGGGCTGATCTCTGCTAAATACACAGATTAGAAATATAAGACAGACTGGAGAAAACACAGACTTGCATACACACTCAAACACAGAAGGAACATAAATGATCTGGGATATTAAACTCTAAGCAAGGTGAGCTTAAAACAACTAAGGAGCTCTTTAACTTAAGTCTATACAGATACAATCCTATCTGTGGTCTGCATGAAGAATCTCACTGGCAACTCCCAAACAGACAACCAGAGATTTAAAGGAAACCAATCAACAAATAATTAATTGCAGCCGGGAGAAACTGCACCCAGTCCCAGAACTGAGCACAGACAGAATTAACTCCCTAACTGCCAAACACAAAGAAACAGCAACTCAGCTGTGAGAAGTCAGAATGTGCAACCGCGACGATCTTCGTGGCGATGCACACATGACAGTACCCCCCTTCTACGAGGGGCCTCCGGACCCTCAGGGCCAGGTTTGCCCGGGTGAGTTCTGTGGAAGGTCCGCACCAAACGATCTGCGTTAATGTCAGACGCAGGAACCCACGTCCTCTCCTCTGGACCATACCCCTTCCAATGCACCAAGTACTGAAGGGACCGGCGATTCAGACATGAGTCAATGATCTTTGACACTTGAAACTCCAAGTTACCATTGACCACCACTGGAGGAGGAGGTAGAGGTGATGGTATGACTGGTGCGACGTACCTCTTAAGTAATGACTTGTGGAACACATTATGAATTTTAAACGTAGGAGGGAGGTCCAGATGAAATGCCACAGGATTAATTATGGAACTGATCCTGTACGGCCCGATGAATCTGGGGCCCAGCTTCCAGGAGGGAACTTTAAGTTTTATATTCCTGGTAGACAACCATACCAGATCGTTCACATTAAGATCTGGACCAGAAACTCTCCTCCTATCAGCCATACGTTTATAACGGTTCCCCATAGCACTCAGATTATTCAATACACCTCTCCACACTGAAGGAAGTGACGACGAGAAACGCTCCTCCTCAGGAACCCCAGAAGGGCCCCCCCCATTGAAAGTACAAAACTGGGGATGAAAACCATATGCCCCAAAACGGGGATTTACCAGTGGACTCGCTCCGCCTGTTGTTAAGAGCGAACTCTGCCAGAGGCAAGAAAGAAGACCAGTCCTCCTGGTTCTCTGAGACAAAACACCGAAGATAAGTCTCTAGGCTTTGATTCAGACGCTCTGTCTGACCATTGGTCTGCGGATGAAAAGCCGAGGAAAATGACAATTGCATCCCCCGACGTAAACAAAATGCCCTCCAAAACTTGGACACAAACTGAGACCCCCTATCTGACACCACATCAGAAGGCAACCCATGAAGTCTCACAATCTCCCCAATGAACACCTGCGCCAGAGTTTTAGCATTAGGGAGGGCAGGAAGAGCAATGAAATGTGCCATCTTACTGAACCTGTCAACAACCACCAGTATGACAGTCTTCCCTGACGACTGAGGAAGGTCCGTGATGAAGTCCATAGACAAATGAGTCCATGGACGCTCCGGAAGTTTCAAGGGTAAGAGGGTCCCAGACGGACGGGTATGAGGGGTCTTAGAGCGAGCACAAACCCCACAGGACGCGACAAAAGTTAAAACATCTTTATTAACGTTAGGCCACCAAAACCGGCGAGAAAGGAGATCTAAAGTAGCCTTACTCCCTGGATGTCCTGCTAAAGCAGAATTATGATGTGCCTCAATAACCTTTTGTCTCAACTGATTTGGGACAAACAGTCTCCCTGGAGGTCCTGCAGGGGCGTCCCCTGAACCTCTAATACCTCCTCCTCAAGCTCAGAACATACAGCCGACACTACCACCCCCTCCTGAAGGATAGGAATCGGGTCATCCATTTTCCCGGCCCCTGGGAAACTGCGAGACAAGGCATCCGCCTTAATATTCTTAGATCCAGGGCGATAAGTGACAACAAAATTAAACCTGGTAAAAAACAACGACCATCGAGCTTGTCTGGAATTCAGACGCTTAGCAGATTCCAAATACAGCAGGTTCTTGTGATCAGTAATGACGGTGACCGGGTGGACTGCCCCTCCAAAAAGTGACGCCATTCTTCAAAAGCCAACTTAATGGCCAAAAGTTCCCTATTGCCGATATCATAATTCCTTTCGGCGGACGACAATTTCTTAGAAAAGAAAGCGCACGGATGCCATTTACCAGGGGACGGACCCTGGGACAATATTGCACCCACCCCTACGTCAGACGCGTCCACCTCCACAATGAACGGCTGTGATGCATCTGGTTGGATGAGAACGGGTGCCGAAGCAAAACATTTTTTCAAAGAGGAAAAAGCTTGGCAAGCTTTGTCCGACCATTTAGAAAAATCCGTCCCTTTTCTTGTCATGTCAGTGAGAGGTTTGACAACAGATGAGAAATTACAAATAAATTTCCCGGGAGTAGTTAGCAAACCCCAGAAAACGCTGCAGAGCCTTAAGATCCTCTGGCTGATCCCATTCAAGCACTGCTCTCACCTTTTCAGGGTCCATACGGAAACCGGAGGCTGACACCAAGAAACCCAAAAACTGAAGTTCCTGTACGGCGAATACACACTTTTCCAGTTTGGCGTATAGTTTATTGTCTCGCAAGATCTGCAACACCTGTCTCACATGCTCCTGGTGAGACACAAGATCTGGCGAGTAAATTAAAATGTCATCCAAATATACGACCACAAACAGCCCCACCAGATGACGAAAAATGTCATTAACAAAATGTTGGAATACTGCTGGTGCAGTAGTCAGACCAAAAGGCATGACAAGGTTCTCATAATGTCCCTCCGGCGTGTTAAACGCCGTTTTCCACTCATCCCCTCTTTTATCCTAATCAGATTATACGCCCCCTGAGATCCAATTTAGAGAACCATTTGGCGCCAACAATTTGATTGAAGAGATCAGGAATCAGAGGGAGTGGATACGGATCTCGAACAGTAATCCGATTAAGTTCGCGGAAATCCAAGCAAGGGCGTAGGCCTCCATCTTTTTTCTTCACAAAGAAGAACCCCGCGGCCACTGGGGAAGATGAAGGTCTAATATGCCCTTTGGCCAGACTTTCCGAAATATAATCTTTCATAGCCTGCCTCTCAGGACCAGAAAGGTTATATAACCTAGCTTTAGGTAACTTAGCATCAGGAAGTAAATTAATAGAGCAGTCATACACGCGATGAGGAGGCAACTCCTGACACCCCTCCTCAGAGAACACATCCCCAAAGTCCTCCAAAAAAGGAGGCAAAGTACTAGGCACGACCGCACTGATGACTGTGTTCATGCAGTTACTTTGCAAAACTCACCCCATTGGCTTATCTCTCTGGACTGCCAATTAATCACAGGGTTATGTTTAACCAACCAAGGAAGTCCCAACACAATAGGAGTAGGTAGACCCTCCAACACATAACAAGATAATAGTTCCCTATGTATTGCCCCTACCCGAAGGTCAATGTTATGAACCTCATGAACAAAGCTACCTTGGCCGAGAGGCCTGGCGTCAATGGAGAATATAGGGATCGGTTTGACCAATACACTCAGATGCATACCTTGAGCCTGAGCAAACTGAGCGTCAACCAGATTAGCCCCGGACCCACTATCAAGAAGAACAGAAAATCTCTCCACTCTCGTACCAACCACCACCTCCACTGGTACAAGGAACTGAGAAGAACTAGCGGACGAAATACATACTCCCAGGTTGTCGTCCACCACACAACCTGGGATTAACAGTTTTCCGGCGACTTCTTGTTCAACAAGGCACGGGACGGACATCCCCCAACAAAATGTCCCTCTTTCCCGCAGAAGAAACACCTTCTAGTCCTGCGGCGTACCGCCAATCCCCTCCTACGAAATGATGTCCCTCCCAACTGCATAGGCTCCTCCGAACAGACAAGGGGAACCTCAACATAAGGGACTTTAGTAGTAGGTGGAGTAACAACAGGGGGCGGAGTTACCTCGCACCTCTCCCGGAGCCGTCTATCAGTACGGATAGCCAGGGCCATAGCAGCCTCCAGTGATGGAGGAGAATCATACTGAGCCAAAACGTCCTTTAATTTGTCAGAAAGCCCATGACAAAACTGGCTCCTAAGAGCTGGGTCATTCCACTGAGTATCTGTGGCCCATCTACGGAACTCAGAAGCAAATTCCTCCGCCGGACGATCTCCCTGCTGTATCTTACGTAATTTTGTCTCAGCAAGAGAGACCCGATCTGGGTCATCATATACCAAACCCAGGGCAGTAAAAAATCGATCTACTGACTGTAGAGCCGGGGATCCCGGAGGAAGGGAAAATGCCCAGGATTGAGGGTCCCCTAGTAGGAGCGAGATAACAATTCCCACTCTCTGCTCTTCACTCCCTGATGATCGAGGCCGAAGCCGAAAATACAATTTACATGCTTCCCTGAAGGTAAAAAATTTGTCTCGCCCACCGGTGAACCTGTCCGGGAGAGCTACTTTAGGTTCAAATCTGGTTTGCTCCGAGGGAGACAAAACTTTGGACTTAATGTCCGTCAGCTCCATGGATAATCCCTGCAACTACAGAGCCAGCTGGGCTACTGGATCCATGGCAACTGGGAATAATTTTATGGCCAGTGAAAATGTCACGCGGTCTTATGATATGTGTACGATGTCAGTAAACTATTCTTAAAAGAACAACACTCTATACAACATATAGATTAGCAACATCAGCATGTAAATATAGAATAGATTTACCTGACACGATATCCGTTGAACTCAGGATTAATCTTGAGGACTTGATACACTGTCACAGGAAAGAAGAGGACCGGGGTCTAACCTGACCCTAAACTGGGGTCCTAACTAATCCCTCACCTTGGAGGTACTGATAATGGTTCAGAGGTCCAAGTCTCCAGCCTAACCCTGTCTCCTATCAGTCCCTGAACCCTGTAATCAGTCCTAAGAAGGATTCTGATTACCACCAAAGGGATATGGGCTGATCTCTGCTAAATACACAGATTAGAAATATAAGACAGACTGGAGAAAACACAGACTTGCATACACACTCAAACACAGAAGGAACATAAATGATCTGGGATATTAAACTCTAAGCAAGGTGAGCTTAAAACAACTAAGGAGCTCTTTAACTTAAGTCTATACAGATACAATCCTATCTGTGGTCTGCATGAAGAATCTCACTGGCAACTCCCAAACAGACAACCAGAGATTTAAAGGAAACCAATCAACAAATAATTAATTGCAGCCGGGAGAAACTGCACCCAGTCCCAGAACTGAGCACAGACAGAATTAACTCCCTAACTGCCAAACACAAAGAAACAGCAACTCAGCTGTGAGAAGTCAGAATGTGCAACCGCGACGATCTTCGTGGCGATGCACACATGACACACTGTTAAGCTGCATTTAATATCTGCACCAAGTGTTGTGGACTTGAGCTTTGCTCTGCACCTGTTTGAATCACCGTGTGATAATATATACAGACTTTACCACTTATAAAACTGTGTCCTGTACTTGTCTTGTTCCACGCAAAGAGTCTCCTGAGTTATCCCCTATCATAGAATCATAGAATCATAGAATAGTAGAGTTGGAAGGGACCTCCTGGGTCATAAGGTCCAACCCCCTGCTCAAAGCAGGATTCTCTAAATCATTCCAGACAGATGTCTGTCCAGCCTCTGTTTGAAGACTTCCATTGAAGGAGAACTTACCACCTCTCGTGGCAGCCTGTTCCACTCCTTGATCACCCTAACTGTCAAGAAGTTTTTTCTAATATCTAATCTGTGTCTCCTCCCATTCAGTTTCATCCCATTGCTTCTAGTCTTTCCTTGTGCAAATGAGAATAAAGATGATCCTTCTACCATGTGACAGCCCTTGAGATATTTGTAGACAGCTATTAAGTCTCCTCTCAGTCTTCTTCTTTGCAAGCTAAACATTCCCAAATCCTGCAACCGTTCCTCATAGGACATGGTTTGCAGACCGGTCACCATTCTGGTGGCTCTCCTTTGAACTTGCTCCAGTTTGTTGATGTCTTTTTTAAAATGTGGTGCCCAAAACTGGACACAGTATTCCAGATGAGGTCTGACCAAAGAGGAGTAGAGGGCAATAATGACCTCACGTGATCTAGACTGTATGCTTCTGTTGATACATCCTAGAATTGTATTTGCCTTTTTTGCTGCTGCATCACACTGTTGACTCATGTTCAGTCTGTGATCAATTAGTATACCCAAGTCTTTTTCACATGTGCTGTTACTTAGCCCTATTCCTCCCATTTTGTATATGCTTTTTTCATTTTTATTGCCCAGATGTAGTACTTTGCATTTTTCCCTGTTAAAAACCATTCTGTTAGTTGCTGCCCACTGTTCCAGTTTATTTATAGCTTTTTGAATCCTCTCTCTCTCTTCTCTAGTATTAGCTACCCCTCCTAGCTTTGTGTCATCAGCAAATTTGATCAGTTTACCCTCAATTCCTTCATCTAAATCATTGATAAAGATGTTGAACAATAGAGGGCCCAAAACAGAGCCCTGTGGTACCCCACTTGAGACATTCTTCCAACTGGATGTGCAGCCATTTACGACCACTCTTTGAGTCCGATCACTTAGCCAGTTATGAATCCACCTAACAGTTGCCTTGTCCATTCCATACTTAGTCATTTTTTCAATAAGGATTGTGTGAGATACTTTGTCAAATGCTTTGCTGAAGTCAAGATATACTATATCTACAGCATTTCCCTGATCCACCCAGTCAGTGATTCTGTCATTACAGGATACTCTAGCCCTAAAAGAGGAGACTACTGGAACAATGACTGCAGAAGGCAGATTAGAGCAGGTGTTCTCCATAATTAGATCACTGCAGAAAGATGTGGAAGGTCTGCAAAAAAAGTTTGGAAGCTTTGAACGCAATGAACAAGTGTTGGGACAAACTCTGCAGGACATAAGCACCCGCATGGCAGCCCAGGAAAACAAACTTGCTGGCATAGAGTCACAGTATGGACAGGCTTTTCAGGACATAAGCACGCAAATAGCGGCACAACCTTCTGGGCAACCGCCACCAGCTAGCCCACCTAAGTTGCCCTATTCAGATTTAATGGTGATCACGACAAATTTTGTGGCTTTGTCAATCAATGTATGCTATATTTTGATGTGCATGCTGACCATTTCCCTAATCTAAGGTATTGTGTGTAATAATGCTGCTGACTGCACGAGCGCTCGCCTGGGCAAATCCGATGATTGAGTCTCGTGACCCGCGGTTAAATAATTTGGATGATTTCTTGGCCGCTATGGCATTAATGTTTGATGATCCTAATCGCCGTGCAACTGCTGAATCTGCTTTATTGTTTTTACGCCAGGCTAAACGTTCTGTTATTGAGTATGCTACCGAATTCAGGAGATTAGCAGTAGATACCAATTGGGACAGTTATGCACAATTGCCTATTTTTAAAAGGGGTCTGTCTAGCATTGTAAAGGACGAATTAGCTCGCTCTGAATCACCACAAGAGCTAGAGACATTTATACAGCATTGTGTGCGCATTGACATTCGCCTTACTGAGGGTAGGCAGGAGAAGTTTGCTGCCTTTAACCGTATCTCTAACTTTTCCCTTCCTTCCAAAGAGCCTGCAGGTAAAATATCTCGGGAGGTGGAGGAGGTGCCCATGCAAATTGATTCTGTTCAGAGGCGCGAGAGTAATGAGCGCCGGGAGCATCGACTTCGTGAAAGTCTATGTTTCTACTGTGGCCAGTCTGGCCACTTTTTAATCAACTGTCCCAAGTGTCCCAAGCGGCCTAACAAGGTGCTAGCAACGGTAGGAGAGTATGACTACTGTGATGATGAATCTGACATCTCTGAATGTAGCCTGCCTTTAAACGCTGTATTAAAGAAAAGAACTCTTACTGTTCTTCCCCTATTAAGATCCTGTGTTCTGGACAGTGCAGCTATGATTGACTCTGGTGCAGGTGGCAATTTTATGGATATTGCATTTGCCAAGGAACATGGTATTGAAATTCAGCAAAGAGCCTCTCCAATTACCATGGAAACAGTGGATGGGTCACCTTTAATCTCCGGGCCTGTGGATCAGGAGACTGAACCCCTTGAGATTTTGTTGGAGCCTAATCATCAGGAGCAACTCTCTTTCTTGATAAATTTCTTCTCCTGATTTTCCTGTGATTTTAGGCATTCCTTGGCTGTGTTCTCAGAATTCAACTATCAACTGGGAGACCAAGGAGATTATCTTTCCAACAAGGAATAACCCAGCATCAACTGAAGTAGTCCCTGAGCCCACGGCTACGGAACCACCTGTACAGGTATTTACTTTACCTTCAGCATATAAAGAGTTCTCTGACATCTGTGACAAGAAGAATGCAGATCAGCTTCCTCCACACAGGCATTATGACTGTCCCATTGAGCTGCTTCCTGGGGCAGCTATTCCTTTTGGCAACGTATACCCTTTGGCAGCACCTGAGCTCCAAGCCTTAAAGGAGTATATTTATTGAAAACCTGGCCAAAGGCTTCATACGTCCTTCTTCCTCACAAGCAGGGGCACCTATATTTTTTGTAAAGAAGAAGGATGGGACCCTGAGACCCTGTGTAGACTATTGGGAACTCAATAAGGTAACCATACGAAACCGTTACCCTTTGCCTCTGATTCCCGAATTACTGGAAAGAGTCCGCCATGATAAGGTGTTCTCTAAACTGGATCTTTGTGGGGCTTATAATTTGGTGCGTATTCGTCCAGGGGATGAGTGGAAGACAGCATTCAGATGCCGGTATGGACACTTTGAATATCTCGTGATGCCATTCGGGCTTTGTAACGCCCCTGCAACGTTTCAACACCTTGCTAATGACATCTTCAGAGATTGGTTGGACCAGTTTGTGGTGATCTATTTGGACGATATTTTAATCTTTTCTGACTCTCTACAGGAACATGAAGAACATGTCAAAGCGGTTTTAAGACGTCTGAAAGAGAACCATCTGTATATCAAGCCGGAGAAATGCGAGTTCCATCATTCTGAGATACAGTTCTTAGGTTATATCATCTCTCCTCAGGGGCTGAACATGGAATCTGGTAAGATTCAGGCTATCCTTGACTGGCCGGTACCCAAGAACATTAAGGAGGTCCAACGTTTTATTGGTTTTGCAAATTTCTACAGACGTTTCATTCAAAATTTTTCTGATATTGTCCGTCCCATTACTTCCTTGACAAAGAAGGAAAAGCCTTTTAAGTGGTCTTCACAGGCTCAAGAAGCTTTTGATCGGCTTAAAATCTGTTTCACCTCAGCACCGCTGTTGATACACTCAGATCCAACACTGTCTTTCATTGTGGAGGTGGATGCTTCTGATAATGCTTTGGGGGCTATTCTCTCCCAAAGAACTGGAGAGAAGGGGCTGCTACATCCTTGTGCTTTCTTTTCCCGTAGACTAACCTCAGCAGAGAAGAATTACGACGTGGGAGACAAGAAATTGCTGGCTATTATTGCGGCTTTCAAGGAATGGTGGCATCATCTGCAAGGAGCTGCACAACAGATCATAGAGCTAACTGACCATCGCAATTTAGAGTTCCTTAGATCCGCTAGATGTCTTTCTCCTCGTCAGGCTCGTTGGAATTTATTTTTATATCAATTTAATTTTGTTATCTCGTACCGTTCAGGTTCTCGTAATGGGAAGGCTGATGCTTTATCTCGAATCCATGCTGCGGATTCCGTACCTGGAGCCCCATCCAAGACCATTCTATCTGATGCCAATTTCATCAGAGTTATCCGCGATCAAGACTTGTGGAAGGAGTGCAGGGAGGCTTATGACGGTGATGTATTTCTGGCCAACCCACCTGTTGATATTAATCTTGTCTTTAAGGGTGGCATGTTGTACAGTGACGTATCTACATCCCTGAAGCCGTCCGTTTGCAGATCCTCAAGTTGGTACATGACTCCAAGTTGGCTGGTCACAGGGGGGAACAGAAGACACAAGAGTTCCTAAGCCGATATTTCTGGTGGCCAACTTGCCTGAAGAATACCAAGGACTATGTTCTCTCTTGCGAGGTATGTGCTCATTACAAGACTCCTCATGTGGCACCTACGGGTCTTCTGCAACCATTAACTGTTCCATCCCGCCCTTGGGGGTCTATATCCATGGACTTTATTGTGGAGCTGCCTGCATCGGGGGGCATGAATATGAACTTGGTGGTAGTTGATTGCCTGACTAAAGCCGCTCATTTTGTTCCATGCACCGGCCTCCCCTCAGCTAAGGATACAGTGAACTTGGTTATACAGAATGTCTTTCGGCTGCATGGGGTCCCGGATGAGATCATCTCTGACCGTGAAGTACAGTTCACTTCAAGAATCTTGAAGGGGTTTTGCTCTGCACTCAATATTAATGTCTGTCTCTCTTCCGCTTACCATCCCCAGACAAATGGTCAGACTGAGCGTACCAACCAGATGCTGGAACAATATCTAAGATGCTATGTCAGCCATCTCCAGTATGATTGGTTGGAGTTGCTACCGTTAGCCGAATTTTCATACAACAATTCTCAGAGCGCCTCCACTAAGTTTACACCTTTCTTTGCCAAGCTGGGTTATCATCCGTGTATCTTACCTAGGTCTCCGATTAATTCTCTGGTTCCGGCAGTGGAGGAAAGGCTGACTGCGATGAGGCAAAATTTGGAGGTTCTGAAGGAGTCCCTGACCACAGCTCAAGAACGATATAAGAGATCAGCTGATAGATTCCGTAAACCTGCACAGTAAACCTGCACCCATGTTCAAGGTAGGAGATTCCGTGTGGTTAGCAACTAAGAATCTGAAATTAAACGTTCCTTCACAAAAACTTGGACAGAAGTTCATTGGCCCTTTCAAGATCAACGGTATTGTGAGCTCCGTGGCATGCCGTCTGAAGCTGCCTAGGACTATGAAGGTACACCCCATTTTCCATGTATTTTTTCTAAAGCCTGTATCTCCTAATACCTTCCAGGGACGTGTTGTGCCACCTCCACAGCCTGTGGTGATTGATGGGCAAGAAAAATTTGTGGTGGAGGAAATTATTGATTCCAGGATTCGCAGGAATCGACTCCAATATCTAATAAGATGGCAGGGATATTCCCCTGAGGAAGACTCTTGGGAACCAGTGGAAAACATCAATGCCCAATAGAAGATTTCTCGTTTTCATCAGAGATTCCCTGAGAAATCAGGACCAGGATCGTCCTAAGGCCGCTTCTAAGGAGGGAGTAATGTCAGGACTCTGAACATTTTTGATTACCTTTTGTGCATTACTGCCCTTTTCCAAGATGGCGTCTTTTGTCTCATTTGCACTGTCTTCCTGCTATATAACTCCACCCCAGCCTTTAGTCTGTGCTAGAGTATTCTGCCTTGCATCCAGCTCTGCCTTGCATCCAGCTTCTGACCTCTGGTGGCTCCCTGGCATTGTACCTGCTCCTGTGAACCTGTTGGTGATCCTGCTACTCTGCTCAGAGTTTCTGCTGCATACACTGGTTTCCAGTAATCCTCCTTCATCTGGCTGCTGGTGTTTACTTCCTTCTGCATTTGCTGGACATGTAAGCTGTTGCAACACTGCTCTGCTTAAACCTGAGACTATTACCCAGGCCTCCCTGGTTGAGCTAAGATATTATTTGAACTGCCTTATAAGCATAGCTACCTGTGCTTGGACTAAGCAAGGACTTATTCGTGTCAAGTATCCTCAAGTTTATTTGTGCTTCATAGACTCTCTGCTTGATTGCATTTTCCTCTGAAGTTTCGTATACACTGTTAAGCTGCATTTAATATCTGCACCAAGTGTTGTGAACTTGAGCTTTGCTCTGCACCTGTTTGAATCACCGTGTGATAATATAGACTTTACCACTTATAAAACTGTGTCCTGTAGTTGTCTTGTTCCATGCAAAAAATCTCCTAAGTTATCCCCTATAATGATTACAGTATGGTGGAAGAGGCCGCGGACATGGGCGGGGGCGGCAGCTGGGAATGATGGTGGTGGTGGTGGTGCATCTACTAGAAGTGCCAAAAGCACAATAGCACCTAAGGCAGGAGGTGTTGAGCCGGCATCATCGTCTTGCTCTGGAAGGCCTGGAAGGCTCCCTTTTCTGGGAGTAGGTAAACTACTTTTAAAGCCGGAGCATCAGGAACAGGTTTTGGCTTATATTGCCGAAACAGCGTCCAGCTCTATCGCCTCCTCTTCTGAAGTTTCAAAAAATGCAAGCACTGAGTCATCAGTGCAGGCTCCTGGTCAGGAACAACACCTTTCCTTGTGTCCTTCACCCCCACCAAAAGTGAAGGATGCGGCAGGCCACACTTCAGATTACTCCATGGAGCTCTTTTCACACACCATGCCTGGGTTATCAAGTCAAATCCTGAATTCCCCAGTCCAAGATGAATATGACATGGAGTGCACTGATGCACAGGCACTGCTATCTGATTCTTCTGGTAAATTCACCCAGAGCCCTGCATTGCCCTCGCAGTCTACTGAGCCAGAATCTGACCCTGATGAAACTCAGGTGCCCCTTCCCGCATATGATACCACCTTACATGGTGACACAGAGGAAGGTGCAGATGAAATTGAAGAGGAGGTGATGGATGACCCAATTGTTGACCCGGATTGACATCCATTGGGAGAAGAGGGTGACGCTGGCAATAGCTCAGAAGAGGAGGAGGATCTGGGGCAGGCATCGACATCGCAGCTGCGGTTATCTGGCAGGCCCGTAGAAGTCCAAAAACGTGTTAAAAAAACAAAAAGAGTTGCAGGACAGCTTTGCCAGACGGTCAAATTAGCACAGCGTGCAAGCCCTGAAAATTTATGCCATAGTAGGAAGAGTGTAGTATGGCACTTTTTTGACCAAAATCCTATTGATGAGGCATATGTTATCTGTAAGAAGTGCGGAATGACCTTTAGCCGAGGGAAAAATCTCCGAAATTGCAGTTGCATGCTTAGACATTTAAACACCATGCACTTGCAAACGTGGACGGACTACAAAACCTCACTGGCTTTGAACGCCTACTTTGCCAAACTGATCTCATTAGAGATGATGCCCTTCTATTTGGTTGAAAGAGCAGCATTCTGAGAGCTCATGGCCTACGCTGTCCCACACTATGACCTACCCAATTGGCTCTTCTTTTCTAGAAAAGACATCCCTGCCCTCCACCTGCATGTGAAAGACCGCATTGTCCATGCACTCAAACAATCAGTGAGTGGAAAGGTGCACCTCACAACAGATGCATGGGCCAGTAGACATGGCCAGGGCCATTACGTGTCCATCACTGCGCACTGGGTTAATGTGGTGGATGCAGGGTCCACAGGGACAGCGGCGGTGGGACAGTGCTGCCTAGCCCATGGTATAGGCAACAGTTGGCTGTAGGCGTTCGACCCTCCTCCTCCTCCAGAAGCAAAAGCTTGTCCACAGAGCGCAGTCGCACGAATACTCCATCTGCAGCTGCCAGTGCTGCACACGAGGTGTCCCACTATCGATCATCTAGTGGTAAGCGTCAGCAGGCTGTTTTAAAGATGATGTCTTTGGGTGACAACAGACACACCGCAGAGTTACTGGCTGACTACTTGCAGCGAGAAACTGAGTCATGGCTGGGCAGTCTACATCTTGAGCCAGGCAAGGTAGTCAGTGATAACGGCCGTAATTTTGTGGCGGCCATAGCCCTGGCAAAACTCAGACACATACCTTGCCTGGCTCACACTTTGAACTTGGTGGTGCAGTGCTTCATAAATAATTATCCGGAGTTATCAGCCCTGCTCCATAAGGTGCGAACACTGTGCTCCACATCCGTCGCTTGCCCGTAGACTCCAGTCATATGCAGAGGCTGCAGCGATCGCTCCACCTCCACAAGCACCGCCTAATCATATACATTGCAACAAGGTGGAACTCCACCATGCACATGGTTAACAGGCTGTGCGAACAGAGGCAGGCTGTAATGCATTTGTGGGAGGATACATGGGCAGGCAGTTTGAGGGCGGCATGGAATTGTCGGGTGTGCAGTGGTCAAAGCTGAAAGCCCATCAGTAAAGTACTTCAGTGTTCTGAGGAATGCACACGGTGGTAAGCGCAGACGGTGCCATCATAAGCATGAGCATCCCACTTATGCGTCTACTCATGCAAACTTTGACGCACATTAAGAATCAGGCGTCTGCAGCGGAGGAGGAGAAGGGAAGCCTTGATGACAGTCAGGCATTGTCTGCTCAGGGAACTGTCCTGGATGAGGTGGAGGAAGAGGATGAGGAGGAGAAGGAGGATGAGGGGATGATTATTTTGGGGAGGATGATGCTTCTCAGGGGGAAAGAGAAAATGTTGGCTTGCCAAGGTCAGGTACAGGATTTGTGCGTGACTGGAGAGATGTGGATTTGGCAGAAAGTGCTCCTCCACCCACCAATGGCAGTGCATCATTGACACCTGGAACATTGGCCCACATGTGTGATTATGTCTTGCGGATCCTAAAAAGGGACCCCCGTATTGCCAAAATTATGAAGGATGACGACTACTGGTAGGCCAGCATCCTCGATCCACACTATAAAGACAAATTACAGAACATCATGCCACAGGAGAACCTAGAGCTAATATTGTCGAACAAATAAGCAACTCTGGTAAACCGTTTGTTAGAGGCATTCCCAGCACACAGCAGTGGTGCAGGTTCTACCACGAGCCATACTGGGCCAAATGGAAGAAGTGTTCGTGGTGCACACAGCCAAAGTGGCGTTGGAGACAGGGGTTTCATGACCATGTTGTGGACTGATTTCTCGAGTACCGCTCACACGACTGGTAATACTGAATCGATTGCAACAGACAGGAGACAGCAGTTGTCAACTATGGTTCGAAATTACCTCTCCTCCCCTATCGATGTTCTCCCTCACAGTTCATTCCCCTTTGACTACTGGGCCTGTAAACTGAACACCTGGCCTGAATTGGCACAATATGCCTTACAGGAGCTCGCTTGCCCTGCTGGTAGTGTGCTATCAGAAAGAGTTTTCAGTGCTGCTGGATCAATCCTGACAGAAAGAAGGACCCGGCTGTCGACCCAAAATGTAGGTGATCTTACCTTCATTAAAATGAACCATGCCTGGGTTTCAAAGGATTTTGTACCACCTTCCCCTGATGACACATAGGTTGCCAGCAAAATGGCTCGCTTTGTCCTCCTCTTCTTCCGACTTCTAAAATTCCTCGATTTGCAGCTGCTGAACATCTAGCCTACACCGCAACATATGCCACTTTTTCCACCTCCCTAACTGGACTGTCCCCCCAGGGCGGGAGTCAGTACGTGGCGCACCCGAGCAAGTGCCGGGGCCCTGAACAGGTGGGGAGGCGCACTCGCCGTCAGAGACATCGGCGTACTATGAAGGGCCATGTGCCAGTTCCCAGCGCCCATGAGTGTGCCCCCCCTGCTTGCTCAGGGTGTTGTGTTTTGGTAGCTGAGGAGAAAAAGCAAATACGGCAATACACCAGAGAGGCTGGAACCTATTGAATTGCAGTAACCTGAACTAACCACACAACTAGAGGTAGCCGTGGAGCATTCCTACGTTGATCCTAGATGCCTCGTCACAGCCTGAGAGATAACTACACCTAAAGGCAGATAGAGGAAAGCTATCTGCCCCGGAGCAGATCCCCAAAGAAAATAGGAAGCCCCCAAACATGTAATGGCGGTTAGACAACAAGAAGCACGGACACAGACAGAAAATTTAATGAGCAAACGCTGGGGCCCAGTCTGTCTAGACAGAAAAGTACAGGAAAGGATTCTCACTGCAATCCAAAAAAACCCCTAAAAAATACCAACTCTTCTGATTGCAAAAACACCTGAGATCACACGATCTCTACCACCTAAATCAGATCTCTGGTGTAACAAAACTAAGCCGCAGCCACTGAAAAAACAGGAAAAAGGAAATGAACAAATAACAGTGGCTTCAGATAAACTGAGAGGAGCACAAGCCCCCAGAGGGGACCTGGCTGACCTCCACAGAAGTGCAGGGAACTATGCAAAAAGCAAGCACAAAAATAAAAGCAGAAAATATCTTATCTGATATCAGAAGATGCAGGCAAGACTCAGCAAACTTCCAAATGAACCAGGAACCACAATTGAGACAAGAACAATTGATCACCGGCAACCATCATGGGAGGGAACCTCCCTTATATCAGACCAGTCAGTGATCCCAGATTGCCATTCCTCGCTGAAAGGTTCAGTACTGTCAGCAACCACCAGAGGGAGCCTCTGCTCAGAAAAAATCTCTAGCACATTCATAACAGTACCCCCACCTTGAGGAGGGGTCACCGAACCCTCACTTGTGCAACCAGGCCGATCAGGATGAGCTCGGTGAGAGGCATGGATCAGTCTCCAAAGCATGGATATCCGAAGCAAACACCCAAGAATTGTCCTCCTGACCATAACCTCTCCACTTAACCAAATACTGGAGTTTCCGTCTAGAAAAACGAGAATCCAATATTTTCTCAACCACATACTCCAGATTGCCCTCAACCAAAACAGGGTCAGGAGGCGCAGCCATAGGAACCACTGGCTCGACAAACCTCTTCAATAAGGACTTGTGGAACACGTTATGGATCTTAAATGTCCCTGGAAGAAGCAAACGGAAGGAAACAGGATTAAGAATTCCATGATCTTATAAGGTCCAATGAACCTAGGCTTAAACTTTGGAGATGCAATCCTCATAGGGATATTTCTTGAGGACAAACAAACCAAGTCCCCCACTTTAAACCGAGGACCATCAGTCCTATGCCGGTTGGCAAACCGTTGGGCCTTCTCCTGAGAGAGAGACAACCTCTCCACTACCTGGTCCCAAATCTGCTGCATTCGCTCCACAACAGAGTCAACACCCGGACAGACAGAAGCCTCCGCCTGTCCCGAAGAAAATCAAAGGTGAAATCCAAAATTGCAGAAAAATGGAGACATCAAGGTGGCAGAGCTAGCCCTATTATTAAGAGCAAACTCAGCCAAAGGCAAAAAAGAGACCCAGTCATCTTGATCAGCAGACACAAAACATCTCAAATAAGTCTCCAAGGTCTGGTTTGTTCTCTCGGTTTGTCCATTGGTCTGAGGATGAACAGCAGAGGAGAAAGATAATTGAACACCAAGTTTAGAACAAAATGTCCTCCAAAATCTGGAAACAAACCGGACTCCTCTGTCAGACACAATGTTCTCCGGAATGCCATGTAACCGAACCACGTGCTGTAGGAACAAATGCACCAATTCGGAGGAGGAAGGTAACTTAGGTAATGGCACAAGATGTATCATCTTGGAAAACCTATCACAGATTACCCAGATAACGGTCATTCTCTGAGAAACAGGGAGGTCGGAAATAAAATCCATAGAGATATGGGTCCATGGCCTCTTGGGCACAGGTAATGACATTAACAAATCACTAGAGCGAGAGCAAGGCTTGGAACGAGAGCAAGTCCCACAGGACTGCACAAATTCCCTGACGTCACAAGACAAAGTAGGCCGCCAAAAGGACTGACTCACCAAGTCTCTGGTACCAAAAATCCTGAGATGACCAGCCAACGCGGAACAATGAATCTCAGACATCACACTCTTCTTCCACTGGTCTGGGACAAACAATTTCCCAATAGGGCAGCACTCAGGTTTATCCTCCTGACACCCTTCCAGAGCCAGTCTCAAATTGGGCGAGATGGTGGAAAGAACTACACCCTCTTTCAAAATAACAGTAGTATCAGATAACTCAGGAGAATCCGCAAAGAAACTCCTCGAGAGGGCATCCGCCTTAACATTCTTAGTGCCAGGAAGAAAGAAACCACAAAATTAAAACGTGTGAAAAACAAGGCCCACCTGGCCTGTCTAGGATTAAGTCGCTTGGCTGATTCGAAATAAACCAGATTCTTATGGTCCGTGAGGACCACCACCTGATATTTGGCTCCTTCCAGCCAATGTCTCCACTCTTCAAAGGCCCACTTCATGGCCAATAACTCCCGATTACCCACGTCATAATTACGTTCAGTTGGAGAAAATTTTTGAGAGAAAAAGGCACAAGGGTTACTCTTAGAGGTCTCTGGATCTCTTTGGGACAAAACGGCACCTGCCCCAATTTCAGAGGCTTCAACCTTCACCTGAAATGGTAGAGAAACATCAGGCTGCCGTAGAACAGGAGCAGAAGTGTATCTCTGCTTAAGTTCCTGAAACGCAGAAACTGCCTCAGGAGGCCAATTCACCACATGAGAACCCTTTTTGGTCAAATCAGTCAATGGTTTAGCAATACCGGAGAAATTACCAATAAATTTACGATAAAATTTGGCAAAACCCAAAAATCTCTGAAGAGCCTTTAATGAAGTAGGTTGGACCCAATCACAGATGGCTTGAACCTTGACCGGGTCTATTTTAATAACAGATGGAGACAAAATGAATCCTAGAAATGAGACCTTCTGTACGCCAAAAAGACACTTTGATCCCTTCACATACAGTGCATTCTCTCTCAAAATCTGGAACACAGTCCGAACATGTTTCACATGAGAGTCCCAGTCATTGGAAAAAATCAAGATATCATCCAAATAAACAATCAGAAATTTATCCACAAAATCCCTGAAAATATCATTCATGAAGGATTGGAAGACGGAAGGAGCATTAGTGAGCCCAAAGGGCATCACTAGGTACTCAAAATGCCCCTCTGGGGTATTAAACGCCGTCTTCCATTCATCCCCGTGCTTAATGCGAATAAGGTTATACGCCCCCTGAGGTCAAGCTTGGTAAACCAACTAGCACTTTTCACCCTGGAAAACAGGTCAGAAATCAAGGGTAACGGATATTGATACTTCACAATGATCTTATTCAAGAAACGATAATCAATACACGGCCTCAATGAACCATCCTTTTTGGCCACAAAGAAAAAACCGGCTCCCAAGGGTGAAGAGGATGGTCTGATATGACCCTTCTCCAATGACTCCTTGATATAAGATCGCATAGCATCGTGTTCAGGTACAGACAAGTTAAAAAGGCGACCTTTAGGAAATTTACCACCAGGCACTAATTCAATAGCTCAATCATAGCTCCTGTGAGGGGGCAAGGATGCAGATTTACTTTCACTAAATACATCCGAAAAATCAGTCAAAAAATCAGGAACATCCTGAGACTGCGGAGAGGCAGAAAAAACAGGAGTGTGAGCATTAACACATTGGCAGCCCCAACTGGTCACAGACACAGATTTCCAATCCAAAACAGGATTATGAGACTGTAACCAAGGGAAACCTAGTACAATAATATCATGCAGATTATGCAGCACCAGAAATTTGCAAGTCTCCTGATGATCTGGTTCAACCCTCATTATCACCTGAGTAGAAAACTGGGGTTTATTCTCCGCCAAAGGGGTAGAATCAATGCCCAGTAGGGGAATAGACTTCCGCAGGGGTATCATGGGAAACCCACAACGTTTGGCAAAGTCAAAATCCATCAGGTTAATAGCTGCTCCTGAATCAACAAAAGCCTGAGCAGAAAATGTGGACAGGGAGCAAATCAGGGTAACAGTCAACAGAAATTTAGTCTGAACACTACCCAAGACAACTGAGCGTGCAAAATGTCTTCCCCGCTTAGGGCAGACTGAAAAAGCATGAGAGGCATCACCACAGTAGAAACATAACCCATTGCGCTTTCGAAACTCATGACACTGTGCCCCTGAAGACACTCTATCACACTGCATGGGCTCAGAAGCTGGCTCACAAGGCAACACTATCTCACGCATGCCTCTGTGCTCACGCAAACGTCTGTCAATTTGAATAGCCAATGACATAGAATCATTGAGACCAGAGGGAGCAGGGAATCCCACCATAACATCCTTTACATTCTCTGACAGCCCCTTCTGAAAAAGGGCTGCCAAAGCATCATCATTCCATTTGGTCAGGACTGCCCACTTTCGGAATTTCTGACAGTACAACTCAGCGTCTTCAAGACCCTGATTTAATGCCAACAAGGTTTTTTCAGCTTGATCAGTGACATTAGGTTCATCGTACAATAACCCCAGAGCCTGAAAAAATACATCAATATCATTCAAAACAGGATCCCCAGGTGTCTTGGAAAAAGCCCAATCCTGAGGGTCGCCGCGCAGGAGAGAGATGACAATTTGAACCTGCTGTGTTGCGTTCCCTGAGGACTTAGGCTTTAAGGCAAAAAACAACTTACAGTTATTTTTGAAATTCAGAAATTTAGCCCTATCCCCCAAAAACAAATCTGGCATGGGAATCCTAGGTTCCACAACCGGCAACCTAGCAAGATAGGTAGCAATACTCCGAACCTCAGTGGCAAGCTGATCCACACGGCCAGACAACTGTGCAAGCTCCATTGAGAGTAAAATCCTTCTCAGCACCCAGAGAAAAAGAGGGAAAAAATGCAACAAACAGGAAAAAAAAAATCTCTGACAACTCTGACAACTTTTTTTTTTTCCACACTATTTTTCCTTTCTGTGAGTACCATATAATTTTCAGTTTGGGCCGGTGATACTGTTGTGTTTTGGTAGCTGAGGAGAAAAGTAAATACGGCAATACACCAGAGAGGCTGGAACCTATTGAATTGCAGTAACCTGAACTAACCACACAACTACAGGTAGCCGTGGAGCGTTCCTACGTTGATCCTAGACGCCTCGTCACAGCCTGAGAGATAACTACACCTAAAGGCAGAAAGAGGAAAGCTATCTGCCCCGGAGCAGATCCCCAAAGAAAATAGGAAGCCCCCAAAAATGTAATGGCTGTTAGACAAGAAGAAGCACGGACACAGACAGAAAATAGAATGAGCAAACGCTGGGGCCCAATCTGTCTAGACAGAAATGTACAAGAAAGGATTCTCACTGCAATCCAAAAAAAACCCTAAAAAATACCAACTCTTCTGATTGCAAAAATACCTGAGATCACACGATCTCTACCACCTATATCAGATCTCTGGTGTAACAAAACTAAGCCGCAGCCACTGAAAAAACAGGAAAAAGGAAATGAACAAATAACAGTGGCTTCAGATAAACTGAGAGGAGCACAAGCCCCCGGAGGGACCTGGCTGACCTCCACAGAAGTGCAGGGAACTATGCAAAAAGCAAGCACAAAAATAAAAGCTGAAAATATCTTATCTGATAGCAGAAGATGCAGGCAAGACTCAGCAAACTTCCAAATGAACCAGGAACCACAATTGAGACAAGAACAATTGATCACCGGCAACCATCATGGGAGGGAACCTCCCTTATATCAGACTAGTCAGTGATCCCAGATTGCCATTCCTCGCTGAAAGGTTCAGTACTGTCTGTAACCACCAGAGGGAGCCTCTACTCAGAAACCATCTCTAGCACATTCATAACATCAGGGCCCCAGCACTTGCAATACTTACCTCTCCCTGCTCCACCGCTGTGACGTCTTCCGTGTTTCCTGACAGTGACATTCAAGGTCAGAGAGCGCAATGATGTCACGTCTGTGCACCCTGTGCCTGAACAGTCACAGTGCAGAGAGCTGGAAGATGGTGACGCTGAGGAGTCCAGAGTAGAGCAGTGCCCAGCCAGAAGAGGTATTTCATTTTTTTTATGGTTGGAGCAATTGATGGGGAGCATTATACACTAGAGAATTATATATAGGGCCCATCTTACACTTGAGCATCATAGATAGGGCCCATTATACACTGGAGCATCATCCATGGGGTACATCATATACTGGAGCATCATATGGGGCCCATTATATATGGCACATCATATGGGGCACATTATATATGGAGCATCACATAGAGACCATTATATATGGAGCATTATATATGGGGACCATTATATTTGGAGCATTATATGGGGCTCATCATATATGGGGCCCATCATATACTAGAGCATCATATGGGGTTCATTATTTATGGTGCATCATATAGGGCTCTTTATATATGGAGCATCATATGGAGCACATATGGGGCCTATTCTGTATGGAGCATTATATGGAGCCCATTCTGTATGGAGCAATATATGGGACTCATTATTCTGTATGGTGCACTATGGGGTGCCCATAATACTGTATGGAGGACTATACTGTCCGTTTTTTGAGCTATTGTAGAATTTAAAATAGATATCAGTCATGTAATGTAAGAAGTGAAGCATTTGGCATTGTACAATACCTATATTTCTGTGCCGTATCGGAGCATCATGAATTGTGGTATGTGTTAAAGGGGCCCACTGACACTCTTTGGCCCGGGGCCTATGAAAACCTGGAGCCAGCACTGCCCCCCCACAACTTTAGCCAAATAACCCCCAGTTTTCAATGCGTTGCTATTATTATAAAGTAAATTAAGGTTGACAAGCTTAAGGAATAAGAATTTATGTTGTTGGCATTGAAATGGGCACTGAAGGTGTGTTTACTGTCCTCCACTCCCTGCCGACTTTTATTCTCCATTGACTTGCATTGGGGTCGGATTTTCGACTCCGACCCAACCTTTTCCGTTAGTCGGCTGACTTCGTTCAACTCGACTTTTGAGAAAGTCGGGTTTCACGAAAAAAAGCAAAGTCGCTCATCTTTAAGCCCCATCATTGCCTTATCCATCACTCCCATCATCCCCATCACTCTCATCATTGCCTTCTCCATCACACACACACACACCTCTCCGCTGCTCTGAGCTCTCCACTGCTCTCCGCACACTCAACAGCTCCCGATCGTCTTCTCTCCTCCCGCACTTCCTCTCATTGGCACACAGTGGCGCGGAGCTGAATGCCGTGTGAGGAAGGACAATTTACGGCCAATGATTCCGCATGCCAGCAGAAAGGGCTCTGCGTGCCCTCTCTGGCACACGTGCCATAGGTTCTCCATCGCTGATATAGTAGATAAAGAACATACTGAAGCTTTTATTTTATCTTACTCTTATTTATAAGGCAACACTATCATCTAGTGAATAAAGAACATACTACAGCTCTTAGTTTGTCTTAATCTTATTTATAAGGCAACACTACCATCTAGTGGATAAAGAACAACTGCTATAAGTTTGTCTTATTCTCATATAAATGCAACACTACCATCTAGTGCACTGATGGGGAACCTATGGCACACATGCCAGAGAGGGCATGCAGAGCCCTCGGAGCTGGCACTCGGCCTCGCCTCATCCTTGTTCCGCGCTGCAGCTTCCTGACTCATACATTGAGCGGTGCGGCCACGCAGCTAAATGTGTGAGAGGAAGGAAGCTGCCAACGCACAGAGAGGTGAGTGTGGCCACTGTGGTGTGTGTATGATGAGTGCGGCCGCTGTGATGTGTGTGTGGTGAGTGCGGCCGCTGTGATGTGTGTGTGTTAATGATGGGAGAGGGCAAATGATGGGAGTGATGGGGATAAGTCCATTGATGGCGGTGATGGGGAGAGGGCCAATGATGGGAGTGATGGTGAGAGGGAAATGATGGAGGTGGTGGAATGGGCAATTTCTACATTTCTACATGAAGAGGATGATGATGAGGCATATTTCTGTATGAAGGGGTCATGATGGCGCATTTCTCATTTCTCATTTATAAGGCAGCACTACCATCTAGTGGATAAAGAACATACTGCTCTAAGTTTGTCTTATTCTCATGTAAAGGCAACACTACCATGGATGGTAGTGTTGCATTACGATGGCTCAATGGATAGCACTGCAGCGCTGGAGTACTGGGTTCGAATCCCACCTAGGACAACATCTGCAAGGAGTTTGTATGTTCTGCCCGTGTTTGCGTAGCTTTCCTCCGGGTTCTCCGGTTTCCTCCCACACTCCAAAAACATATTGATAGGCCCCCTTGAAGAAGGAAGGTCCGAAATGCGCGTCGGGGCAGACGCGCTCGTCTAGGTATTGGAACTGCCAATTTGTTTGCCACTACCCACCGTAAATATCTTTGTGACAGTGTTTCATATTGTTGTTATTATAACGAAATGTAGGGAGTGGTAAATATCTATTGGCGTTTGGCAAATGTCTCTATGTCACACATACCTTTTAGCCACCACAGTGGTAGGCAACATAGTGCAATCTGAACGTGTCTGTATATATATACTCTTTGAGTAATAGCCCTCTGTGGCTGTTTGTTATTATAAACATATACTTATATCCCATAATTATGGGTACTATGTTGTGATCTGAATAAATATATACATGCTTCTTCTGAATAACAGCTTTTTGTAGCTAGTATGCACATTTAATATCAATGTTGACAGTAGACATTGTTAATCATTATTGATAATTATACTATACATACTTGATATATATGTTCCCTACCTAGATGATTGCATCATTACATGATCCTGCATTGTGCAGATGTGTTTCCCTTTCCCCATCTTTTTTCAATAATTGGTGTGTGAATTTTAATATGGTTCTAATAAAATTTTTATTCTTGTATTAGCTTGTTGGTCATCAATTTGCTTTTTTGGTTGTTGCGTCTAGAGATGATAAGCTGTGCTATCCATATGGACACATGTAGAATAATTTAACTTGTGTGTTATACCATGTGTCCGTGTCATACTGTATATAATTTGATAGGGAATCTAGAATGTGAGCCCCATCGGGGACAGCGATGATAATGTGTGCAAACTGTAAAGCGCTGCAGAATATGTTAGCGCTATATAAAAATAAAGATTATTATTTATTATTAGTAAATAAGAATAAGGCAAAATAGAGCTGCAGTATGTTCTTTCCACAGATGGGATGTTCTATAAATAATAACAAAATAACTGCTGCAGTATTGTTATCACAGATGGTATGTTGCCTTATAAATGAGAGTAAAGCAATGTTAGAGCTGCATTAAGTTCTTTATCCACTAGATGGTAGTGTTGCCTTATAAATGAGAATAAGACAAAATAAGAGCTGCATTAAGTTCTTTATCCACTAGATTATGGCAATATTAAACATATACAGCGGGTGAAATTAGTATTGAACATGTCACCAATTTTCAACATAAATATATTTCTGAAATTGCTATTGATATGAAATTCTCACCAGATGTCAGTAGAAAAATATTTAGACTTGAGAGTCCTCAGTGGTTGATACCTTTTAATGGCTAACTGAAAAGATGGTAACAAATTGCAAGCTTTCGAGACTACTCCGGTCTCTTCATCAGGCAAAGACTAAAACAAAAACTGAAGAATCACATATTTATATACACAACAGGACACAGGAATAGTGCAATAGGTAACACAAGTGACGTGAAGCAGAACTGTCATTATGGCAGAGGGATGAACGTAAATATTGGAACAGTTCATAGATAAGGAGAGAAAGTTTTATTGCCCTCTGATTGGGGTCTGGTGTTGTGTTTTGATGCCCCTAGATGGTCAGAGACACAGATTCCTTAATTGATATAGAATGACATGAATCCGTGTGATATATTCATTCCAGCACTAAGAGTGTCAAAGGTCATCATAAATTTGTATTCCCAAACCTTTCTATCTTTCTCAGATTTGAAGTTAGATTTTAATACCAGTAATTCCATATCCATCATGCTATGACCGGGCCATTAAAAGGTATCAACCACTGAGGACTTTCAAGTCTAAATATTTTTCTATCTACTGGCTAACACGGTACGAAGATACACATCTTTCCTATACCAGATGTCAGTAACAACCCATCCAATCCACAAAGGCAGAGAGATCAAACTAGATATGTCCATAAATTAAGTTATGTCTAGTGATGAGCGAACGCGTTCACCACTACTTGTTTCTCGCCCGTGTATCAGGGTACTCCTCATACTCGGCGAGCAGCGAGCATTTCCGGGATTATTTGGCGGGAACAGGGGTCTCCACCCAGCATTTTCGGCGGACTTTAGAGACCCAATCACGCTGCAGGGAATGTCTGCCAGGCAATGAAACGCCGCAGCCATCTTTTTTGTGGTCGTGCAGTGATTGGCTTGGCCGCACAGCATCATCACGAGTATAAGAGAACGGACGCCGCCCTGCTCGCCGCATTCAGCTCCGGATTCCGATAGTGTAGTGAGAGCTGCTGCCGAGATAGGGTCAGATTTGGCGATTTCTTAGTCAGTGTGGGGTCTACCATCCTAATCAGCTGAAATCCTGATAACCCAACAGTCCTTCTGAGGGCTCCTTTCCACTTGCGAGAAATACATCCGATTCTCGCATGTGAAATCCCAGCTCTGGGCCGGCATTCGGGAGTGGAGCGAGCAGCTGCATACAAATACATGCAGCCCACACTCCACTCCCGAGTGTCGGGGCCAGAGCTGGGATTTCACATGCGAGAATCGGACGTATTTCTCGCAAGTGGAAAGGAGCCCTAAGGGCTAATTCCGGAGTATATAGGTTCCAGTGTTAGGCAGGCAGGGGAGTGAACGCCTCTCTATACACATCAGTGTAAGGCCTGCAGGCCCTGTATGTGCGTATATAGATCATCGCACACATCAAGAGGGTCCATTCCCTTCCTGACTTCTGTTGCTGCTGCTGCTGCCTGTAGGATATATTGGCCGTATATAGGTAGCTCCAGGTGTAATTGGAATACAGGCCACATATATTTTGGTGTGGTATCTCTGTGCCAGATCATATCTATGCAATTTCACGTAAAAAACACCAGTACTTTTATAAAAAATAAATAAAAAGTGCACAAATTTGTGTTAGTGGTATCTCTGTGCCAGCTCATATCTGTGCTTTCTCAACGTGTGGCCAGTGTACGGCAATATTTTTTTGGAGCCCTGTGTGTCCTTTCACATAAAAACACCAGTACTTTTTATTAAAAAAAAAGTGCACAAATTCGTGGTACTATTATCTCTGTGGCAGCTCATATCTGTGTGTGGTGAACGTGTGGCCTGTGTAGGGTTTTTATTTTATTTAGCCCTGGGTGTGAGTGCACTTAAAGACAGCACCATGTTGCATTATTTATAAAAACAGGCTACATTTTACTGTGTCGTCTCTCTGTGACATGCCTCGTACATCCGTGTGGCAAAATTTGATACTTTTTAGGCCTAACTTCCCTTTTTTTGGCCATTCTCTCATTGTCGTTATATCCAGCAATCTTTTAAATCCACACAATCATAAAAATTATTCCACTCTGCTATCTCAGGCTGAGTCCTGCTGTATCTATGGTGGAAAATTCTTTTCTTGGCAGGCATATGTTGCATAGTTCTGTCTGCTAGCCTTCTTGTACGCCTTTCTTATTTTGTTCAAACAGTAACAAAAAACCTAAAAAAATTAATCCAGTCTGTGATTTCAGGCTTAGGTCTGGTGTATCAGTGGTGTCAAAATTTTCGCTTTAAAGGTATACTGATCACATATAATTTTTCTCCAAATAAATCCATTTGTATTGAGCTTCTAAAATATTTGAGTCGTCCATTTAAAATGGGCAAGACCAGGGGCAAGGGACGGGGAAGTGGACATGATGCAGATGGTGCATGCAGAGGCTGAGGCCGTGGCCAAGCTGAAAGTGGGCCGCAGCAAAGACCCACATGTTCTCGCTCAACCTTCCTGTTCCAGTTTCTAGGGGACCGCAGTACACCACTATTGAAGCCCGAGCAGTGTGAAACAGTAGTTGGTTGGATAGCGGAAAATGCTTCAAGTCACTTAGCCACCACCACCACCACTACCATGTCTTCCACACGGTCAAGTCCGAGTAGCCGTGAGTGTGGACCGGCTATTACTTACCCTGATCCTTCTTCCTCCTACCATGCCGAGCGCCATGAGACAACAGATCCCACACTCCGACACTCCAAAGAGCTGTTCAGTTTTCCATCTGGAGATTCGTGCCTCTCGGCCGCTACACTTGAAGCGGGGAAAGATGATATTCCATGTAGCGATGCACAAATCTTTGAGCAGCCATGGTGACAAGAGGTGGACGATGATGAGACACAATTGTCGGAAGGTCAGGAGGAGGAGCATGGTGCGGATGTGGAAGACAAGTTGGTGGATGACATAGTGACTGACCCAACCTGGCAGGAGGACATCCAGAGTGAGGACAGCAGCACACATGGGGATGAAGGCATATCACCCCAGCAGGCACGAAGAAACAGTGTGTTGACCTCTGACAGAAGGCGTGCATCCGTTCCCCGTAACACCAACAGGATGGAAGTTGCCATTCCAACTATTAGATCTCCCCGAGTCTGGTTATTTTTTAAAGACTCTGCTGAGAACCCCAAACAGGACATTTGCAGCACTTGCCATGTCCGCAACAGCAGGGGTAGCAAAACTACCAGCCTGACCACCACTAGCATGATTAGGCACATGACAGCAAAGCACCCCACTTTGTGGGTCAAACCCCAGGCTCCAGGAACACTGTCTGCAGGTGACAACACTGCTTCTTCCACTGTTTTGCGTAAAAGCCAATCCCTAACTCAGCGTGCTTGTGAAGATGGCTCGGGCTATGCTCCTGTTGTTGCCCACAGTCAACCAGTAGCATCATCATGCCCGTCAACGTCCTTGTCCCAGCGCAGCCTTCAGTCGTCTATACCCCAGTCATTAGAACGCAAGCGGAAATATCCAGCCAATGCTCCACAGGCCACAGTACTTAATTCGCACATTTCTCGACTGCTTGTGCTCGAAATGTTGCCTTTTTGGCTTGTTAAGACAGAAGCTTTCCGCAACCTGATGGCGACGGCCGTCCCAAGGTACTCAGTTCCCAGTCGCCACTATTTCTCCCGTTGTGCTGTAACGGCATTACACCAGCACATGTCCCACAACATTACCCGTGCCCTCAACAATGCTGTCACTGGGAAAGTTCACCTAACCACGGACACGTGGACAAGTGCCTGTGGGCAGGGATGGTACATCTCACTGACGGCACACTGGGTTAACATAGTGGAAGTCGGGACCCAGTCGGACCTTGGGATTGAAATACATCCTCCCCATGCCAAGGATTGCGGGCCCTACGTCAATCAAGGTTGAACCCACAGTCTACATGTCATGTATAGTGTACAGTTCCTATAGCGTCTTGTGCTTGGGTGCGAGGAAAACACAGGAGACATAGGTTGAAATGAAATGACTTGTATTACTTCATACAAGCATGCTGAAAAGTTCACACAGTTTGCAGGAACAGCGACAGGAGACACAGCAGGCCAGAGTAACTTCAAGCACTACAATAAATCTCCAAAGCAGGTTCAGGATCTCTTCTCTGTACCGTAATTCCTCTGCAAACATGGATTCACCAAACAGCAGGTTTCCAGAGTCCAAAAGTGTTCCAAGGTTCCTCAGTAGGGAATAGCTGGAGTACAAGTCCAAGGCTTCCAGGAGTCAGGTCACAGACTGACTGAGGCTTGATTCAGGAGTACTGATTGTTCAGCTGAGGCTGCTTAAGAAGCAAGAGGGAAGAATCAGGGCGGGAACATGAAAACTGGAAACTCCATATTAACTGAGGGCAAGAGCTGCAGAAAGACAGAAAACAAAATGGCCGACGGAAAACTGAGTTTCAAGGAACATGTCAACAGAGACAAAGAACCTTACATTACTCCCCCCTTAGGGACAACCTCCGGATGACCTCAGACCAGGCTTGTCAGGGTACCTCTGATGAAACTGGCGGAGCAGGCGAGGAGCATTTACATTATTGACTGGTTCCCATGAGTTGTCCTCCACTGGGTAGCCCTGCCATTTAATCAAATATTGCAACTGATTTCTGTACAACCTGGAATCTAGAATCCTTTCCACCATAAATTCTTCCTGACCATCGACCAGCACTGGGTCAGGGCAAGGAGAAGAACGTCCAGGAAACGTATTGGGTGTTGCAGCCTTTAGTAGGGATACATGAAAGACAGGGTGGATTCTCATAGTTCTGGGCAGTTGAAGACGACAAGCAACAGCACTTATAATCTTATTGATCTTATAAGGTCCAATGTACTTATGTCCCAATTTAGACGATGGAATCTTTAATTTAAGATTTCTGGTTGACAGCCAGACCAAATCTTCTACCTTGAAAGCTGGTGCAGGTTTACGAAATTTATCTGCTGCTTTCTTGTACCTTTCCTGAGCTAATTCTAGATTTTCCTTTAGAAGTGATTCTTTCAGCCACTGCCGGCAAGGGCGTATCTATGGGAAATCGAGGAAGAATGTTAGGATGATAACCTAGATTGGAGTAAAAAGGAGACTGCTTAGTGGAGGCGCTTTGAGAGTTGTTATAAGAGAACTCAGCCAGTGGAAGTAGATCCACCCAATCATCCTGTAGGTGGCAGATAAAACAGCGGAGATACTGCTCCAGGGTCTGATTGGTTCGTTCTGTCTGTCCATTAGTCTGGGGATGAAAAGCAGAAGAAAGGTTTACTTTAATGTCCAATGCTGCACAGAAATTTTGCCAAAACCTTGAAGTGAATTGCACCCCTCGATCCGAAATGACCTCATCCGGTACTCCATGTAAGCGAAACACATTCTTAATCATCAAGTCTGATGTCTGTTTTGCAGTGGGTAAGCCGACACAAGGGATAAAATGAGCTGCCTTTGTTAGACGGTCAACCACCACTAGAATGGTGTTCTTCCCTTGAGAGGTTGGTAACTCCACAATGAAGTCCATAGAAATGGATCCCCACGGGCGGGACGGGGTGGGAGGAGGTTGCAACAGACCAGTTGGTGAGGAGCGAGGTGTTTTGCATCTTGCACAGACTTCACATGAAGTGACATAGTTTAAGACATCTTTCCTGTAAGTGGGCCACCAAAAGAAACGAGAAAGAAATTCTTGTGTCTTTAGAATTCACCTATGCCCGACTATCTTGGAATCGTGGATGAGTTGCAATACTCTCAATCTGACTGTTTCAGGTATATACAGACGTTGTCCCTGAATCCACGCACCATTCTTAAAGACAAGACTTACGTCCCTTGGGGGTTGAGCCAACAAAGAATCCGCATGGTATGCTTCCTTGATGTCCTTAAGTAGGTCTTGATTATGAATCACTCCCAGGAATCTAGAGTCAGGAAGAATAGTCTTAGGAGGAGTAAGTGGACGTGTCTCTGCTGAATGAATCCTAGAGAGTGCATCAGCCTTTCCATTGCGCGATCCTGGTCTATAAGAAATGACAAAATTAAATTGGTTTAGGAAAAGATTCCAGCGAGCCTGGCGAGGAGTCAGGCACTTAGCCGACCTGATAAATTCAAGGTTACAATGGTCTGTCAGGACGACTATTTGCTGTGCAGCTCCATGAAGAAGGTGTCTCCATTCCTTGAAGGCGGCAATAATGGTCAACAATTCTCTATTGCCCACATCGTAGTTCCTCTCAGCCGAAGACAACTGCTGGGAAAAGAAGGCAAAAGGATGCAAGACATTCTTCTCACCTGTTCTCTGAGAGAGTATAGCTCCAACGGCACAGTCTGAAGCATCCACCTCTATTATGAAGGCAAGCTCGGGGTTGGGATGTACTAAGATAGGTGCGGTGGTAAATTTATCCTTTAAACAGGAAAATGCTTCCTGAGCTTGCGGGGTCCAGGAGAACCTAGACTGTTTCCGGGTAAGTTGGGTGATAGGTGACACTACCTCAGAAAAATTCTTAATGAAACGTCTATAGAAGTTGGCAAACCCGATGAAACGCTGCACCTCCTTCACATTTCTAGGAATTGGCCAATCCTTGATGGCTTGGGTCTTGCTTCCATCCATACTAATCCCTTGCGTAGATAGTGCATACCCCAGAAATTGAATTTCGGTCCTATGGAATTCACATTTTTCAAGCTTGATGTAGAGATGGTTTTGTCTTAGGCGTTCTAAGACCATTCTCACATGTCCATGATGTTCCTCTGTGGAGTTAGAAAAAATTAGAATATCATCCAGATAAATCACCACAAATGTATCTAGGAGATCCCTGAAGATATCATTCACGAAGTGTTGGAAAGTGGCTGGGGCGGTACTCAGACCAAAAGGCATAACTAGATATTCAAAGTGTCCATAGCGTGACCTGAAAGCAGTCTTCCATTCATCCCCAGGTCTAATACGGACCAAGTTATAGGCCCCACGGAGATCCAGTTTAGAGAAAATTTTGGCATGCCGCACTCTCTCCAACAACTCAGGGATTAAAGGCAATGGATAACGGTTTCTAATAGTAACCTTATTGAGTTCCCTATAGTCTATGCAGGGTCTCAGAGATCCATCTTTCTTCTTCACAAAGAAGATGGGTGCACCTGCGGGAGATGAAGAGGGGCGTATGAAGCCCTTGGCTAAATTTTCGTCTATATAATCCTTCAAAGCTTTTAGCTCGGGCCCCGCTAGGGGGTAGATCTTACCAAAAGGTATCTCGGCTCCGGGCAATAATTCAATTGGACAATCATATGGACGGTGAGGAGGAAGCTGATCAGCATTCTTCTTGTCACATAAATCCACATAGTCCTGGTATACAGCTGGTAGTTCAGGGACTGACATGGTTCCTTTAGGAACAGAGCAAGCTGAAAGTCCTTGACTCATCTGTTTCTCCGGAAAGTGTAATTCCTTGGTCTCCCAGTTAATGGTAGGATTCTGCGCCTGCAGCCATGGTAGCCCTAGAATGATGGGAAAGTGGGGAGAAGAGATAAGCAAAAAAGACATTTTCTCCTGATGATCTTTACCCATAAGGACCCTCAAAGGCTCTGTTTCTTGATCCACTGGTCCAGAAGTCAGTAGAGAGCCATCCACAGTCTCCATCTGTACTGGAGTAGCCTTCTTCACTGAACGTATCCCCTGTTTCAGAGCAAAGGAGATATCCATAAAATTTCCACTTGCTCCTGAGTCGATCATAGCAGAGCTAGACACCCAGACTGAGTCAACCCAGAGTTTGATGGAAAGGAAGCAATGAGAATTGTTTCTTTTACAACTCAGCTGGGACACTGCTGAGGAAACTTGAAAAATTGCAGAGTTTATACCGTCATCGTCCCCAGAACTAACAGAGTTTAAGTCCGAGAAATCAAGATCTCTTGCAGCAGATCTCTCTGGAGCCTGAGGCTCGGACATGACAGAGCTCCTCTCGCAACACTCACAGTGAATGACTGCTGCAGTAGTCTTACGAGAACGGCTGGGGCAGTTTATAATGAAGTGCCCTGACTTACCACAGTAGAAACATAGATTTTCCTTTATACGATGTTCTTTGCGTGCATCACTAACCCGTCTTTGTAAAGAGTCCACCTGCATGGGTTCAGGTTCTGGTTCCCTTGTGATCCTACTCAAAGGTTCCTTAGCTGAGGAGGGAGGTAGTAAAAGGTTAGTGCAATTATTTTCGAACCATCTCTCTTGTCTGCGTTCAGTCAGACGAGCATCATTACGGATACAATAGTTAATAAAGTCACCTAACGCAGTGGGAGGGTCGGCACGAGCAAGTTCATCCTTAATCAGTGGAGACAACCCTTTCCGAAAAATAGATTTTTTAGCGGAAGTGTCCCAAGTGGTATCAAGAGCCCATCTCCTGAAATCCAGGGTATATTCGGCTACTGAACGCTTACCTTGGCGCAAAGTTAACATGGCTGCTTCAGCTGTTGCACCTCGATTGGGGTCATCAAACACCTGCCCCATGGCTGAAATAAAAGCATCAAGGTGATTCAAACAATCATCCTCAGTCTCAATCAGAGGGTTTGCCCACAGCAAAGCCTTATTGGTAAGCAACATGATTATAGTAAGCACTTTGGATCGTTCAGTGGGAAATTGTGAAGCATGTGCAGAGAAAAATAAATTGCATTGATTAATAAATCCCCTGAATTTCTCACGTTCACCGCCAAAACGAAAAGGAGGTAATTTGGGGATCCCAGAATTGGGGTTATGGCAGGAGCCTGGGCTCGTTCCTCTAGAGCCTCAATCCTGGCTCGCAATTCCTGGGTAGTCTGTCCAAACACTTGCAAATTATGATTAGTGAGGTCCTGTAGGCTTGCAAAACGGGTTTTTAAAGTCTGTACATCTGAAAGGATTGTATCAGTCACTCCGCAAAGTTCCTTTATGCGGGCCTCCATCTTCCAGATCTTTTAAGGCAGAGGTGCTGGAAGGAGAAGAGGAAAGGGAAAAAAAAAAAACAATAGTGTTTACCTGTGGTAACACTCCAGAGTAAAACTTTAAGGGAATGCGCTCACCTGGAGTGGTTGTGAGAAGTCACAACCACTGTCATCACATAAGGTATTAAACGGACATCTGATATCCACAGTCACAGCAGACACGGCTTTCCCAGACCCAGCAGACACTAAACATTGGCTCCTGAATCTTGTCATGTATAGTGTACAGTTCCTATAGCGTCTTGTGCTTGGGTGCGAGGAAAACACAGGAGACGTAGGTTGAAATGAAATGACTTGTATTACTTCATACAAGCATGCTGAAAAGTTCACACAGTTTGCAGGAACAGCGACAGGAGACACAGCAGGCCAGAGTAACTTCAAGCACTACAATAAATCTCCAAAGCAGGTTCAGGATCTCTTCTCTGTACCGTAATTCCTCTGCAAACATGGATTCACCAAACAGCAGGTTTCCAGAGTCCAAAAGTGTTCCAAGGTTCCTCAGTAGGGAATAGCTGGAGTACAAGTCCAAGGCTTCCAGGAGTCAGGTCACAGACTGACTGAGGCTTGATTCAGGAGCACTGATTGTTCAGCTGAGGCTGCTTAAGAAGCAAGAGGGAAGAATCAGGGCGGGAACATGAAAACTGGAAACTCCATATTAACTGAGGGCAAGAGCTGCAGAAAGACAGAAAGCAAAATGGCCGACGGAAAACTGAGTTTCAAGGAACATGTCAGCAGAGACAAAGAACCTTACACTACAGCTCCTGCACCTCCTCCTCCTCCTCTCCCTCTACTTCAGCCTACATCTCTGAAATGAACAATGAACACACCAATCAGAAGTCAGTGTGGGGTCTACCATCCTAAACTACTCAAATCCCGATAACCCAACAGTCATTCTAAGGACTAATTCCGGAGTATATAGGTTCCAGTGTTAGGCAGGCAGGGAAGTGAACGTCGCTGTATACACATCAGTGTAAGGCCTGCAGGCACTGTATGTGCGTATATAGATCATCGCACACATCAAGAGGGTCCATTCTCTTCCTGACTTCTGTTGCTGCTGCTGCTACCTGTAGGATATATTGGCCGTATATAGCTAGCCCCAGGTGTAATTGGAATACAGGCCACATATATTTTGGTGTGGTTTCTCTGTGCCAGCTCATATCTGTGCATGCTGAACGTGTGTACAGAAATATTTTTGCGGACCCATAGGTGTTATTTCACGTAAAAACACCAGTACTTTAAAAAATAAATAAATAAAAAGTGCACAAATTGATGTTAGTGGTATCTCTGTGCCAGCTCATATCTGTGTGTGCTCAACATGTGGGCAGTGTACGGCAATATTTTTTTGGAGCCCTGTGTGTCTTTTCACTGAAAAATACCAGTACTTTTATAAAAAAAAATTAGGTGCACAAATAAGTGGTACTCTTATCTCCGTGGCAGCTCATATCTGTGCGTGCTCAACGTGTGGCCAGTGTACGGCAATATTTTTTGGAGCCCTGTGTATCCTTTCACGTAAAAACACCAATACTTTTTTGTAAAAAAAATTGGTGCACAAATTAGTGGTACTATTATCTCCGTGGCAGCTCATATCTGTGCGGCACACTGGGTTAACAGAGTGGAAGCCGGGACCCAGTCAGACCTTGGGATGGAACACATCCTCCCCATGCCAAGGATTGCGGGCCCTACGTCAATCAGGGTTGCCCATACAGTCTACAGCTCCTGCACCTCCTCCTCTTCTTCAGCCTCCATCTCTGAAATGAACACATCAATCAGAAGCTGGAAGCACTACAGCATTACCTCAGCAAAGCGTCAACAGGTTGTGCTGAAGCTAATCTGCATAGGTGACAAACCGCATAATGCAGAAGAGTTGTGGCCAGCGCTGAAGGAGCAGTCAGATATTTGGCTGACTCCGCTGAACCTACAACCAGGCATGGTCGTGTGTGACAATGGCCGGAACCTGGTGGCGGCCCTGAGGCAAAGTCAGCTCACACACGTACCTTGCCTGGCCCAAGTGCTTAACCTCGTGGTTCAATGTTTTATCAAAAGCTATCCGGAGCTGCAGGATGTGATGTTGAAAGTACGCCGTATGTCTGCCCATTGTCGAAAGTCAGCTACAGCTTCAGCCGCCCTTGCTGTGCTTCAACAGCGTTTGCAGCTTCCGGCTCACTGACTGATGTATGATGTCCCCACGAGTTGGAACTCTACACTGCATATGTTGGTAAGGATTTGTGAGCAGAAGAGGCAGTGCCGGCTCCAGGTTTTTATGGGCCCCGGGCGAAAGAGCCTCAGTGGGCCCCTTTAACACAGACCACAATTCATGATGCACAGATACAGCAGAGAAATATAGGTATAGTACAATGCCAAATACTTCACTTCTTCCATTACATGAGTGATATCTATTGTAAATTGTACAATAGCTCAAAAACCGCCAAATCCTCACAGCGCACAGTACAGACTGGACAGTACAGTCCTCCATACAATATTATGGGCACCACAGTCTCCCCCTCATCACCCATATAATACCCCATGCAGGATGTCACCCCCCATCCACATATAATGCTCCATACAGAATACTGGACCCAAAATAATTCTCCATACAGAATACTGGACCCAAAATAATGCTCCATACAGAATACTGGACCCAATATAATGCTCCATACAGGATACTGGTCCCCATATAATGCTCCATACAGGATACAGGTTCCCATATAATGCTCCATACAAAATATGGAGCTCTCCTCTGCGCTGTACTGCGTTCTGCACTGTTACGGCTCAGGAAAGGGCGCTGTGGAAAGACTCCCCATTATCATCATGATTGCCTCCCCATCATCATCATTGCCTCCCCATTATCATCATCGGCTCCCCCTCATCATCATCATTGCCTCCCCATTATCATCATGGCTCCCTATCATCATCAATGCCTGCCCATCATCATCATGGCCTCCCCATTATCATCAATGCCTGCCCATCATCATCATGGCCTCCCCATTATCATCAATGCCTGCCCATCATCATCATCGCCTCCCGAATATCATCAATGCCTGCCCATCATCCTCATGTCCTCCCCATCATCATCATGGCCTCCCCATTATCATCAATGCCTGCCCATCATCATCATCTCCTCCCCATCATCATCAATGCCTGCCCATTATCATCAATGCCTGCCCATCATCATCATCTCCTCCCCATCATCATCAATGCCTGCCCATCATCATCATCGCTTCCCCATCATCATCAATGCCTGCCCATTATCATCAATGCCTGCCCATCATCATCATCTCCTCCCCATCATCATCAATGCCTGCCTATTATCATCGCCTCCCCATCATCATCATTTCCTCCCCATCATCATCAATGCCTGCCCATTATCATCATCGCCTCCCCATCATCATCAATGCCTGCCCATTATCATTAATGCCTGCCCATTATCACACACAGACAGCACCACAGCACACAAGCACTCTCTTACATAAATACATACATACACACACACACACACACGCACACACACATAAAGCACCGGACTACATACACACACACTGATACACACAGACACACACACACACACAGACACATACACACACGCCTCACCTGTCCTGCGTCCGCGCGCTCTCTGCCGCAGCCGGCCGCTGAATGATGATGTCATTCAGCGGCGCTGCTGTGAGAGGAAGCAACGGCGCCCCCTGGAGCCCAGAGCTGCGGCAGCGGAGGCACAGGAGAGGTAAGTATTGTGCCAGCTGCTGCCAGGGGTCTGAGCAAGCAGGGGGGGCCCAGTGGCGGCGCTGACACCGCTCTCCTCCGCTAACGGGCGCAGGGGTGCCCGACGGGCCCGAGTGGGCCCCGCTGCCTGCTCAGGGCCCCGGGACTTGCCTGGGTGTGCCAGGTGCTGACGCCGGCCCTGAGAAGAGGGCAGTTGTTCAGTATCAGATTCAACAAGGCCGTCTATATTCCGGTCAGACTCCACATATAAGACCTCAGGAGTGGACATGGATGTCAGACATATGTACCATCCTGCAGAACTTTGAGGAGTGTACCATGATGGTGAGCGGCGATGATGCCATAATTAGCGTCACCATCCTGCTTCTGAAAAACTCTCTGCTCACAATAAAAGAGGATGCATTGCAGGAAGAGCACGTGGACATTGAGCCAGGAAACATACCGGGTGATTACACTCAGCCCAGCGTCATGTCGTCGCAAGGTGGATTGGTAGACAATGAAGAGGAGGAAGAACAGGAGCTACTTTCATGCACTGTAGACGGTACTACAGGAACAGCTGTCATACCGTCTGTTCACCGGGGATGGCCTGAGGACAGGGAGGAGGAGTATGAGGATGAGGAGGACACCATAGTCAGTCGTACTGTTGGCGAGTACATGGAAGGCATGCCTGTTAGTAGTCTGGCACGCATGGCTGACTTTATGTTGCTCTGCATTTCCCGTGACTCTCGCATTAGTACAATTTTCAGTGACACTCATTACTGGTTGGTGACACTTTTAGACCCACGCTACAAAGAAAATTTTCAAGCTCTTATTCCAGAGTCAGACATGGTTCTAAAAATGGTGCATTACCATAGGGCTCTTGTATCGGAATTAGTGAAAAAATTCCCATGTGAGAACTCTGGCAGCAGACGTCAGAGTTTGTTGTACAGCCAAGGAGTCCAAGTGAGAGAGACAGAAGTACAATCCAGGTCAGGCAGGGGAACAATGGCAAAGTCCTGGGAAAATTTTCTCAGACCCTCCCATTGTGCCGGCACAGAGGCAAGGGGTGCTGTCACAAGAAGTTCAATGTTTGGGAAGATGGTTAGGGAGTATCTTGCAGATCGTACAAAAGTTCTCCAGGATTCCTCTGTGCCTTTTAATTATTGGGTATCCAAGGTGGGCACGTGGAATGAACTGGCTCTCTATGCCTTGGAGGTCCTGGCCTGCACTGCTGCTAGCGTTCTGTCAGAGCGGGTTTTTAGTGCTGCTGGGGAAATTATAACAGATAAGCGCATCCGCCTGTCAAATGACAATGCTGACAGGCTGACTCTTATCAAAATGAACAAGGGCTGGATTGGCCAAGACTTCTGTACACCTCAAATGAAAACACCGAAATAGAATCTTAAATGCATTGTCTTTTTTGGGGAGGTTTATTCTCATTCACTTCTTCACAACCACACATGGGTATCCGCTTCCTGAGTTGGACTGTTTGCTGTTAGCCTCCTCCTTATCATCATCATCCACAACCAGTAGAACACAAGGCCGAAGGGATTGGGCCTACTTCTTAACTCGGTTTCCTGCAATGTCTCTTCCTTATCTCTGACTACATGACCTAGGTGAACGTGTTCTGTACTATTATAGGCCGTAGAATTTTGGCCAAGGGGGGCTGTGATGGCCATAGTTAACTTATTAAAAAAGGTACACCACATTGATGAAATGCTTGTCAGCCTATGCACTCTGTTAAGGGTCTGCGGAACGCACCAAATATATGATGTAGAGAGGTGCGTTCGCAGCCCGGGGTCCACCGTGCAAGCGGTGCCTGCTGCTAGTAAAAATGGCGTAAGAAGCAAACTCTGTTATCCCGCAGAGTCGCCAACATAAACGCCGTAACGCGCTGTGGCAATAAGTGCGAACTCTGTTACTCCACAGAGCCACTAGAAGGAGAGCCGCAGCGCTATATGGCGATGTGTGCGAACTCACTAAACACAACTGAGTCGCAAAGAAAACACGCTAGGGCGCTGTCTAGCGTTGAAAGCGAACCCTGTTACGTCACAGGGCCGCTGAGGAAAAGTGCTGTGTCCTGTCAGGCTTCAGGTAACAGTTAAGTGCTAAGCGACAAAAGGGGATCATGTGTAATGCCTCGCGGGTCACCCGCAATTATGGCGTCTAAACGCCAGACCCGAATCGGCAATCAAAACTCCTCACCCGTTTTTGCCGGTAATCTAGGGCATTAGGACGCCCACCCCGACCCCTAGCCAAACCAAATCCCCACCCATTAAGTCGG